>JAUMHD010008540.1:0-73147 GCA_032359135.1 Ulvella scutata
GCTCCCTAGTGCTAGCCTGAGCAGATCGCATGACACACGCGCGCCAACCGCATTCAACGGAAACATCATGGCACACCTTACTCCATACCTGCATATCACAACCCTAACTGCACTTACATAAACCCTATTTACACAACAGATTAAAACGATGCGACGTGTCTGCATACTCGCTGCCCACAGGCGCCAGAGGACCCTCTGTCCCAAACCCTAAGGCAGCACTGTGGTATTTACAGAATGTTATAACGACGCTCACGGGGAGCGCGGTCCTTCCACTCCCCACGAGCTTTCTTTGCAGCAATTTTCCTGCACTCAGTGTCCTTGTGGGTGTTACTCTTGCAGAAGAAACACCACTTTTTGTCACCGCCCTTAGGTTCGCCACCTTTAGGCACATCAAATGCATTGAATCCAGGGGAGGGAGCGCCCCCCCCCCCCCATGACGCGTGGAACGCTCGCGAACACTTGCAGCTGTAACCAACAGACTCAAAGAGTAATCTGGGTGATCCACTCACTTTTCATGCAAATACCGCTGCAAATCGGACCGAAGTAACGCGCAAAAGTTGTTCATAAGCGCCGATTCGGTAGGCTTGACACTGACATTCACACTCGCGATTTGAGATTGAAGAGTCAGCAGAAAGCGTTAGTAATCGTGTGCGGACTGACCCCTGCGCTGGGCTGCATGCTCCCAGCGGGTTTGCAAGGTGACGAGATCGGAGGCGGCGTGTTGAAACTGAGCAGAAAACAGGTTGCGAAAGGACGCAAACGATGTGAACAACCCCTCGCGATAAAAGTGCGAAACCAGGTGAGGCTGACAGATCCTGGTGGAAAGTAGTCCATGACGGTCGCAAGAATGGAATTCAGGGAAGCTGGAACAACTGTATCCTCACGCAACGTGTTGGTGAGGCTGGGAAATGCATTGGTGTACATCTCAATGCTAAACAAAAAATCATCAACGTTGGAAAGATAATTGTCACCACGAAATTTCATGAGCTTCAATGGGTGTTTGGGCAATGTTTGACGAGGATATACATTTTGACCTACACCAAGAGGATCAGCAAGAGGAATGGGAATATCGCCCACCGCACCACCCAGTCCGGCGCCATCCAGGTCGTGATGAGGATCATCGTCCTCAAGATCGGGCGGATGTAGGCCCTCAACAGGGGGCAAGGCAGGTGGAGCATCATCAGCATTCTCTTGGGACATGTCAAGGTTGTTGTAGACTGTGCCAGCTCGAGCCAGTCGTACTGGCATAATGGTTCAGAAAGGATTGCGGGGCGATTGGTTGCGTACCTGGGGTTATATACAGTAGGATAGAATCCAAAAGAGCATGGGGAGCGACCCCATGGATGACAGACAAGCACGAGACAATGGGATAGCAGACATGGTACTACCCCTAGCTCACGTGGCGCATAACGTCAGGCTCTTTGTGCACAGGGCACTCACAACATAATGCAGTGGTGCAGACAGGTACAGCTTCAAGTTTGCGCAACATCTGGCAGGCGCTCTATCCAGTTAAAGAAGAAACAGATGCATGCAAGCATGCATGGCCAACACAAGAGCGGTCGTGAATAGCAAGGCTTATAAGGCAAGACAAGAACTAGGGCCACAGACTGTAACTCAGCAGCCATGTATCATGCATGCAAGCGTGGGCTACCTGGCTAAGTCGGGCTCGACATCAGCACACTCATCAACCAAGCCCCTTTCATGACCTTCTATGCAGCGCTAGTATCAATGCACCCACAAGGGCCAGCATACGCCCCAGCCCAGAGCGCACACAGGAAACACCACCAGGTGGACAACGGAAAAGGGGTCACCGGAGCTGCTACACCAAGCAGCCTGTCACAAGGCACGGCTACATCTTCTGAGCCCTGAGCTCAACAGCAGCAATGGCAGCCTTCACTAGGTCTTGTTGTGACTGCCAGACCCCATGCACGTGCACGTGCGTCGCCCACTGCAACCCCACCCTGGCATCTTCAACACCGACATGTGACAACGATGCGGCCCCATGCAGGACTTTGCCTACCAGCGGCTTGTGCGCCTCCTCTAGAGGCATCTTGAGGTGTGCGAACAGTGCCAGCGCCTGCGCCGCCTCCCCCACGTTGAGCTTGCCAGCAGTCTGCCGCAGCTGCTCCTTGCAGATGTCCCGCGCCGCCTCCAGCGGCCAACCCCAGAAGTGCATCGCATGGAGAATACGCATGTTGTTCAGAGGCGAATTTCGTGACAACAGCTCCCCAGGCGTGTCCAGCTTCGCGAGCATGGCCCCCTCCGCGCACTCCAGCGGCTGCCCGCTCCTTTGAAACGCTGCCAGGGTGACCGCAACCTGAATCCCGGTCATGTGCTCGACAGTGCGCTGCACCGCCTCCTGCATCAGCCGGAGCTCCTCCCCGACTAGCATGCCCTGCCTGCTGAGCGACAGCGCACAGTTCGAGATTCCGTACGAATTCATGCTTGCATGATACTTGCGCACGGCAGCGCGCTGTAGCCTCTGCAGGCCTTCGTCAACCACTGGGGTCGGCTTCTTGTACCCTTTGGATGTATTTGAGGACGCTGCAGGCTCTCTGGATCCACTCTGAAGGTCAGTTACCGCAGTTAAACCAGCTCCGTCAGCGCTGGGAGGAGCGGCTGGTTGCGCTAAAGCTTCACTAGGCGCCACTGGTGTTTCAGCTGATGCTGAGTGGCTTATATCTGGGGTTGGAGCGGCCCCTGTAGACACCACCGCCTCCTGTTGCAAGCGCCCCTGCCGCTGCAGAGCTACACCTTCCGACAGAGCATGTGAGGAGTACAGCTTGCCGTAGGCCTGCACGACGTTTGCAGCGCATTCCGGGCCCCAGCTGTCTACCGCATCTTCATGAAGATTCTTCCAGAACGTTCGGCAGTGCACGCGCAGGCGCGCCTGCGCCGACGCGACCTGAGAAACAAACTCAGGGTTGTGGAACATGTGCTGCTGGGCAGACACCACCTGCACACACACCCAGGGCACTTGCCACGCTTTGTCAGCTGATTTTGCACGAGGATAAGTAGCAGCTGTAACACGAGATCAGAACAGATGCAGTTTATTGCATGGTAGTATTTTGTATCATCAGATTCTGTGAATTCTGCCTTTGCCTTCTTCTGACACAGCGCCACATAGAGCTAGACGCTGGTGCAGGCATGATCACACCTCGAACATAGCTTTCAAGATCTTTGCATCCCGCTTCCTGAGTGCCACCCTGATACCCGTGTGCACCTGTGACACTATGCTTATGTTGTACAGCAGCACTGGAATGTCCTCAAGACCAGCTGTAACAGTGCGAGTGTCCACTTCAGAACCGCCTTCAGAGCTGCTCTCTGAACTATCACTGGTGCCTAACTTCACTGTGGCAGCCAACTCTGCGCCTCTGGGCTCAAGTTTTGTGTTCTGCACGATGCTGGAAATGGCAGCAAGAGTCTCTGTCAGTCCGAAGTGAACAGTGCGCCGTGGAACTTGCTGCAGATCCCGTAGCAAGTGAACTGACTTGATTGAGCCAGCATGCTCTCTCGCAGCTTGTAGAAAGGCATTCAGAACGTGTTGTTTCTGGTGTTTGTGACCTGCACGGAGTCCATGCTACTCATCTCGTCTGGTCATATCCAAGACCAACAACTCTGGTGCGGATATGGTGCAGTGTGTCCATGTGAGCAAGTGGGACGTTGAAGGGAGTCATGTATGTGATAGCCCATGCTGCAGCTCGCCAATCGGCAGATTTCAGTGTGCAAGACGTAGGCAGGCTCAGAGACTAAAAGACACACTCTTTGTATACCCTTCTTTTGTTTGAGACATTTCCTGAGCTGTCAGGGGAGTTGTGTACGGGCTGGTAGCTCCAGACGCTGGCAACTCGGCAATGTTACACATGCACTGCAATCTTGAAAGCCCTGGTTGCGAAATACAAATGCTTGACTCCATCCAGGACTGCACCATGCAGGATCATCTCGCTAGGGTGCAAGGAGCGACTATTTCTGTCCAACGCAGTGAGAGGCAAAACAAAAGCAACCTGTGGTAAACAATCAGCGAAAGCAGGCACTGATTTACAAGCAGAAACATGAAAGTTCCGTACCAGGAGTTGTTGCGCATAGGATGTTGTCCTGCAGAGCGCCAGAGCGATGCGGCGCCCTTGTGCCATTGTCAGGGCAACGCAGAGATGCAGGCAAAGCTGGTTGAAGTGCTACAAACCCACGCTCATATTTGTGAAATAATTATTTTCCTTGTCAGAAAAGTTTTGGACTCAGCAATGGATCGGGCAACGCTATCTATGCACTTGTCTAGCTCTGGCGGTCGCAACAGGGGAATTGCACAGCACATGGCATGGTGGCGACTCAACGACTTGACTCATTCCATGCACCGCTGGATCGTGTTTTGTAACAGGGTGGTGGCAGGTTGGAGAGAGGTTACAACATGTGGCCGAAACACTGAAAACACTCAAGAATAAGTGTCTGCAAGCGCATCTCATGGCGGTTCGAACATGTATAAACATGCGATGTAACAGGAGAGCCTACGCTCTTTTCCTACGTTGTCTGTGTATGTAGTCCACCCTTGTTCCATGAACGATTTTGGCAACATGTAGATGTAGCGGTCATTAGACAACATCCACAGGCTAGCGTTCCGCGGTGCATTGCTCAAAACTCAACGCTCCGTATGTTCGTTGCTCTCAACAGAGCGAATGCGTGCGGCTGCCTAGAGGCAACCGCACAAGCATTGAGAGCAGGGTGGCAACACGCAACAGGCCTGCTGCACACTAGTGTAGGCTCCTCTGCGGGCATAAAAGCGAAGAAAACTGTTGAAGTAGATAAAGACCAAGTTCTCGAGTCTGAGTTGTACTGGCTGCAGCCCGTTCTGTACAACCAATCCGTCCTTTCTAAGCCCGGCCATGGTTGGATGTACAAGATAACCCGGGCATCTCCGCAAGATTATTCAGATTCAATCAAAGAGCTCAGTCATAGCACGAGGTAAGCCTCTGCGCACATCACGTCTCCCACATCCTCCATCGTGTAATACAGCACCAGGAGATGCAGCTGCTGTGCCCACACATACCGCCGTACCTTGTCACTTCAGCGCTGAACACCATGTTGTGCGATCAAATACCCGACTCTCCGTGAAGTTTTACACTTGTGCCAGCTTGGCAGCATTGCCTAACTCAACATATCTACAGTCACAGTTCTGCACATCAAGGTACCGTTTGACAGAGATGGTCAGGATTTGTTGGGAGAATGTTTCGGCTGTCACAAAGAACACTCCCGGCGGGCCTGTAGAGCAAAGGTTACAGTGCTCACAGTGATAGTGCTGGTCACAGGAACCAACAAGACGCCAGTGGGAAGGGAGTGCGCAAGTCTGGAAAGCAGGCATCTGCAGCATCAAAGAAGACATCACCCAAGAATCCAGTGACTGCTTACAATGTGTTCACAAGTATGAAGTACGCAGAGGTGAAGAAGAAGAACCCAACCAAAACTTTCCATGAGCATTCCAAGATACTCGCAAACATGTGGCGCACAGCAACACCTCATGAAATGGTCCGCAACTGCCCCCCTCCCTCCAGCTGCCTGCTTGCCTGCGCCAGTACTTGTGCCGTTGACAGCAGTCTTGCTCGAGCATGAGGCCCAGTAGATGAGATCTTCGGGGCTATTTTGTTCCTGTGAACGCCTCGCTGGAGGTCAGCTGTGGTCAGATGGCAGGGCTGTGTACATACTGGTTGCATATGTACGTATAAACACAATTACATACTGTATGTATCCCGAAGTATTTGCGTTTATGCCTACTTACTACCTTACGATTTGTCAAAGATGTATGTGTCCCGAAGTTTTTTTTGTATGCATGCATGGCCCGCACTTCTTCCCCCACGTTGAACCAGCGCATGCATGCTGCGGTGGGAATGTTAAGGCTTGCAGTTCTGCACTGCAGACGCACTGCGATCAGGTGGCAGCTGCAGACCAGGACCGCTATGAGCGGGAGCTGCTGGAGCTGCGGTGGGGTGACAAGGGGGCAGCAGGCGACTTCATTGCAGCCTCCGAGGAGAAGGACATACAGAAGACGTCAAAGGGCAAGCGGCCAGTTCCTGTTGTGCCGGCGGGCTCTGCGTCCAGAGCTCCATCCAAGGGGAAACCGGCCAAGGGCGCAGCGCCTACCGCTCAACCGGGAGCCAGGATGAGACGGTCGGCAGAAAAGCTAGAAGCGTAGCAAGGAGTGACCTGCACGCAAGCTGCTGCAGCACTCTCTGAGGGCTGCTGCCTCCGCCGTGGCGGCCTCTGCAAACCCCCGCATAGATGGGTGTGAGAGCCCTGCACGGTGCAGGAGCGCTGTGCGGGTGGCGGGGCCATGGAAGCATCGCGAAGAGTTTTGTTGGGGCACTACAGGCCTCTGAGAGGGCCTACACAGGTGCTGATAGTATTTTTTTCCTGTGATTATAAAGCCCTGGCAAGTGTTACCTCAGTGAGTTTTCTGCAGGCCTTGCCCCATGTTGCGCATGTGCTGGTTTGAGTATGTTCACATGTTCCTGGAGGAGTTGGGGTACCAGAGTTGGCATCGGCACACTGCTCCTGTGCTCAAGGGGCCACTGTACTTGTCTGCTTGTTCTGGTTCAGGATTGTCTGCTGCAAGCTCTCTGTTGTTCCTGTTCTGTGGTATGATCCCAGCTGAACCCCAAGCACACATTTCAGAGTGCTCTAAGCAGCCCAGAATGCTGTTGCGTCAGGTTGAGGGTGTCTGGGAGGTGTGTGGGCAGTGACTGCCACTTGCGGGTGTGTGGGATGTTTGGGGCGAGGATAAAGCTAGAGGGCAGGCAGTTGATGACACCCCCTGTGGTGGTGGATAGTTCAGTAGGAGTGCGTTTTGGTGGGCTACAGGAAGGGGGGGTGGAGTTTGACGAGTACGAGGCATGCTGTTCGGAGCAGTGTGAGGCAAACTGAGTAACCGGCAAGCACATGTTCGTTGATGACTGGCTGCCTATGTGTACAATACATCGATACCGGCGCTGCACAGGTGTGAAGGGTGTGGATAGCACGTGCCCATGTGTCATGGAATAGAAGCAGAAAAAGGTTGGTGCATGTGAGAGCGAGCACGGCGAAACCGAGCCAACAGCCGCAACACACGACATTCACTTCAGATCCTTGTTCTCCCTCGAATGTTCCCATGCATCGAACATGCCTCTTTCAGGTGCTCTGATAGCGCTTTCCTGATTCGAATTGTTTCACATACGGCGAAGTGGGTCATGCATGAAGTGTTTACAGGTACGGAACACCTGCAGGTCCAAACTAGAAGCCTCAAGGTGCAATGCAAGGTGAATTCCACCATCATCTGATATATTACCTAAAAGACCCTTCACTAGCAGTACATCCCTACTTGACCAGGCAGCTCGCCACCAAGTCTAGCAGCATAGCTAAACACTGTCCTGTCTCGTTATGCATTGAACCAATTCACCAAGCTCCCACCACTGGATGGTAGAGACCTGTGCGAGCTCTGCATGAAAGGCACAGCCACCTGCTAACGCATTGCTTCAATGCTCCTCAGCCAGTGACACTGCCTTCAGCTGCGACGTAAAGGGCTCAGCACATCTTTATTGGCACGGTTGCTCAATACCAGCGAAACATGCACACAACTACATCGGTTGTCACAGTAGCGGCGCCGTCAAAGCGCATGCGAGTATGCGCTTTCACGGCGCGCGGCGCCTCCCGAAGCGCTGCATGCACGTTGTACACACGGCACGCAACTTTCCAGAGGTATAAGATGAGCAATGGACATGCCTGCATCTGGTTAGGGGTGTTGGCACAGCACAGGGGTGCTGCAGTATATGTCAAAAGTGGTCAGTTTTCGGCTAGGTGGCCCTCATAGTCAGTGCGAGGCGCGCTCTGCGGCTACACCCCAAGTGCCTGCTTCTTCCGGTGGAGAGCACGGTAGATGAGCTGGCATCTGCGGCAGTAGTAGTTGTGCTTGGAGAACACCACCCCTTCCCTGCAGCAGCTCGCCTGTGAGCCTCACACGGAGCTTCACACTGCACGGTGTGATTCAGTGCTGTGCGGAGCTCTGGATCCCCGAGCGACGCATCACAGAGCCAGCAGGAGGACATCTGAACTTCAAGGACTCAAAAGCAGGGCATATTCATGATACATTCCCAAATACAGACAACTTAAAAGAAAAGAATCATTTTCAGATACCAGGGCGCCAGTACGGAAGGTGCGAGTCTCCTGCGGGTCTGCTGATATCGACACACAGAACATTCATGATTGTGGATATTTTGGCGCATATAAATGCTGGGAAGCGACGAGAAAAGAGCAGGCAGCAGGCATGGAGATGCTACGCAGCCAAGCCCGCATACAAATCCACGCACCAACACAAGAGGGTTGGACCAAAAAATACACAGAGAACAAGAAGCTGTAATCGAGCTCACCGTGAGCACAGGCAGCAAGTCCTTGGCTCCGTGAGAGGCTCAGAGTGGCTCATGTCTGCCTTCAGCTTCAGGCCGATGCCCCACCCATCCAGCTCATCAATTTCCTTGATCTCGCACCCCAGTGCCGCAGCACGGCGCCCAAGAAGCCTCTTGACCCCTGCATGAATCAGACACTTACCTTAACGGGCAGGAAGAGGGATGCTGTAGGAAAGGCTCCACGTACTCCCGTAACCAGAAGCTGACACAACCAGGTACTAATGTGTGTGGAAGACACAAAGCAGAAACGATTATGCACACAGTTGCAGCACCCCCACAACAGTTACAAGTAAATGCGACAGCAGGCACACAAGTATGCACACAGACAGTACCTTCTGCAGCCGTCATCCTATCACTCATGAGTAGCTGTTTCTCAACGTCGTATAGGAGGTCCCACACTCTGTTCCGGGTGGACGACTGTGCCTGGGGTGCAGCAGTCTCTTCGCCGGGAGCTTCGCCGACCTCACTTCGAACAAGTGGGACGGGAACTGTTGATTTGGGAGATTTTTTCTTCTTTGCCGGCATTGTTTGCTCAGACCCCAAGGAATCAAAGTCGCAATCTGGCTGGCCGTACTCAAGATTATCACAAAGCAGTCGACGCTTTGTGGGCTTTTTTGGCCGTCTTTTCGGTGCTGATGCCTTCTGATTTTCGTGCATAAGGCTCACTGGGGGCTGTTTGGTAGTGTCTACTTCAGTATAGCATGGCAAGTACTGTTCTGGCACAGCCTCCACGATGTCTGTGCCTGGGCCTGCTGCATCTGGCTGCAAACACTCAGGCGATGCTTCTTGTTGTCTGCACCGGCTGGAAGACCCTCTGCAGTCCTCAGCGTTCACATCCTGGTGGTGGTTCTCATCTTGTGGTGGACCGGATCCGTACTGAATGTGATCCAAATGTGACGATGTACACAAGGTCCACAGAGCTTCGACACATCCGCGTGTGTCAGCCTGCTTCAGCACTGTCATCAGTCTGTGCTGCTCTGATGGCGACAAAACGTCCAGAGCTGCGGACATATCACTCGCAAACTGTTGGTGCCTGTCCAATGGCCGCACTGGCTCTCGATTGTACGTTGGAGTCTCTGCCATCGGTACAACCTCTCCAGCCATCGAAAAGTCGCTGATGACCTACAGCAAGCTGAATTGCATAAACTCAGTCCTGGGCTAGCAGGGATCTGGAACAACGAACAGCTGGAGACAACATGTTGCAGGGACTTGTTCTTGCACGTCCCGTTCGTGTGCATCATACAGACAAGATTTCACATATCCTGAAATTATCTGTAATGAGTTGTCTACATAGGTAGAGAGTCTGTACTGCAGGGAAGCAGTGCTATCCTTGGACGGGGAGGATCTGCTTCGCAGCTGGATGGCATTGCGCTACCGGAACAAGCCTGCCTTGCACCACTTTAAAGCTGGGAGAATGAAGGCAACGTCCTTGCATCACATGAAGTGCTGAATGCCAGATACTGTTCCACGCTGACTCATGGAGCAGCAAGGTCTATCACAGCGCGAAATTTCACAGGATGAACGCACTCTCCACTTCTCAGTCTAGAGTGACCGAATAAAATTATTGTTGCAGTCCTGCACTGTCGAAGCGAGACACAAGCGCCCGGGGAATGCACACCTTCACGTCAGTCAGGCCATGAACATTAGTGCCCACAGCTCTGTCAGGACTTTGAAATGGATCTCTTTCTTCTGCCATTCTTTCGGTAGTTGATCAGGCTGCTTCCAATCGTGAGCCAGAACGTGACGCTAGACGGCGAACAGAACGCGAAGCCAACTCCAGTCAAAATCGTCAACCTGGCAGACGAGGTTGCTCTCAAATATTCTGAGGACTGCAGACCCAGTATCTATGGCAAAGGCCCGGACAGCCAATTGCAACAACACAAGACAGATGTTATCACACCACTCTTGAAGAGTTCCCCGCTTCTAGCCGAAGCACACGCCCGGGTTTCTGAATGATGTCACATATCTTCATGTGCTTGCACCTTGCATAGGCAGCGAAGACGACTTTTGAATGCGCGGTCAAGTGTTCATGCACCATTTGACTCAAATGATTTGAGCACGTATCGATACATATTTGAGAACGTCAACAACTGCGATAGGCCTGTGTACGCGCAGCTGAGCGCAGTACACTTGGAAGGAGGTTAGAACCCTTCGTTGAAGCCTTTATTGTCGTTCCCTTGATGGCTGTATCAGTACGTTGGCAAAATGTGTTTGATATCTCAGCCGCACAGTTGAAAAGTGGATAACAATACAGTTCGCTAGCGACGAATTCCTGGAGAGATGCATTCACTTGTGAAATCCCACAATTAATTGATGTATAGAGAAAAGTCCTTTGCTTGTGAATTTCCGCGACTGCTTGGTGCAAGAACTCGTGATCGCCTTCCGCAGTCACTGATTAGCTTGATTTGGTGTCACGAACCACGCAACAGTGTTATAGCCGAGGAAAAAACAGTACCGTGAGCAAAGATAAAAGTGCAAAGATGAAAGTCCTGGCGCTTGCATACGCTGTATATAATTGTGTCGTAGGCATTCCTCCAAGCCGACGCATGGAAAGCTGCGAACTCAGACCACTATTCACTGAGGACCGCATGCACAGCTGTTGTCCTTTCGCCATAAGCCCAGCTTTAGGCGTCAAGTATACGGTGTGTAGTCCGTTTCATCAGCGCAGCCTAGATCTGCACTTACTCCTGTTGCGACCTGACTTCTTCTTGCTTTTGATACCTCCTATCTTAGAAGCATTTATACTCTCGTGTAAGCTCTTGATGTTCTCTCAGCAGCTGAACCGCCTGTTTCGTATCAGATGTAGGCTGTTCAAACCTTCTTTCTCTTCTGGTTATGCCACCCAAGGCACCACAGGCCAGGAAGACCACAAGGTCCAGGTAGAAAGGTGCTCGCGGTCCTTGTAGTGTCCGCTGATGAGCTGTACTTTTCCTCTGTCGTTTCCAACGGTGGGCTTTGCTTGTCCAGCCAGCTTCGCAGTGATAATTTCCAAATCATCTTGAACGCACCTTGCAGTGTAGACAATGGATTCATCATTGATGAAGTTCGTGTGCAAGGGCCTGTGGTCGCTCATGGTTCCTTCTGGATGATGTGGAAAGCTGATTATGTTGCATCCATCACTCGTAAGCATCTTTCCGTGATTGAACTCATCCGACCTGCCCCGGAGCTACTAGTGATCGGCTGTGGACCTCAGCTAGATATGCTCCCGAAGGACACCATGCGCTGGCTACGTAGCACTGGAACTAGTGTGGAGATACTGCCAACGGTACTCGTTTCCACTTGTGATGTGCACTGCTGATGAAGCCTACTGACCCCAACAGGCAACATAATGCCATCATATCATCGGATATATCATGGAAGATATTGTATATTTCCCCCTCCGATTGGACCAGTACCTGCTACAACATTGTAGCAGGTACAGGTCTTCGTTTCGCTGTTTTCACATCAACATGAGGGATCCCGCCGATGGAACGCTACAAAAAGCACATATTTACAACTTTGTATGTATCCTGAATGTCCATTTCACTGTTTTGCGTTCACATAATCACGTTTCAAGCAGCAGGCAACCAGTGCTGTGTGACTGAGCGTGCTGCACTTGCGCTGCAGGAACGAGCGATGCAATACTTCAATCTTCTGAACCAGGAGCGCAGGTCAGTGATTGCTGCGCTCCTACCTTACTGACTGCACTCATGAATACCTGCATGCAGTCAGCCTGCTGGCGTCCGACGCGCTGAAGACATTGAATACTACGTGCTGCAAGTATGCTGTACCACAGTGTTCGTGTCTCATGTCATGTGCACCATTACCGTCAGAGTGCTATGAACAGTACTGCACAAACCCACGACCCTTTCAGCAGAAAATGGGGGGAAAATCGTGACGACTTGGCATGCCATGTATCGCTGCATGGTGATCAACCATGGCCCTGCAACGTCTTGTCTTTGGTATGATCACATCAGGATGCCAGGACCTGGTGTGCAACCAGCATGCCAGGTTGCACAGAGGGATAGGTAGTTCTGAATATCATTTCCTTATGCTTTTCAGAACAGGATCAGGCAGTTGTGGCAATGCCATGTCGACCGTGAACTCCAGTGCAGAGGATCATCTTCTAGGCTGCACACTTCCAATCGATGCAGCTCGCAATGAGCTCCAGCTCAGTGGCTAGGAAATGACAACGCTGCACACACAGCCATTCTAACTGGCTGCATCGTTGATACATGTAGTGGTGTAGAATTCTGGATCATGGTGATGAAGTGATGGCTCCCAATTAGCCCTTTGAGCTTTGAAGTGCTGGGTACAGGGGGGTGCAGCAGCTACAGCAGAGAGTGGCAACCGGGTTGCTGTCTTTGTGTCTTGCTAGGGACGAGAAGGTTTTGGACTAGTGGAATGTAACTGACGTTCAGTCGCAGCTTGGTCCCTGCAACAAGCCTGAATGGCAGGACATTTGCAACATGCCAATTTGCAGCGGGATGTGAATCAGCGTGTGTGTGCTGCATGGCTGCCATCTGCCTGCTGGCCTGCTCGTGCATGGTAGACTCAGCATAGCACAGTGTATTGGAGCATAAACACCGCTGGTGACACTGCCTGTGATGGCTTGCTTTTAATCATTTCAGTGTTGTCATGGGTGAGTAGAAGTTCAATGATATCTACACCGGTAGAGGTGCCAGGCAGCACCAAAAAGAGTGCTGGAATCAGTGTCATGGACTTTTCTGCCTTGCACATTGATGTCCGCACATGATGTTGCCTTACCTACAACAAACGGCACAGTTCTTTTGAAACATTTGTTTCGAAACAGAGATATACATTGACAATGTCTTGTACGCCACACTGGTGTGTGGTCAGCGGGACAACGAGCAAAGCAACATGGGCCCCGCATCGAGGCTGCCACTTTGCAGCTTCAGTTTGGCATCTGAGCGCTTCGCTTTGCATAATGGATCGTTACATAGCATTTTAATTCACGTCAGGGTCCCATTTCGCTTCTCGCATTCATGAGAATAATGAGGGCACCAAAAGCATATTGTTCAACATGGCAGCCTGCAGCGACATGATGAAACGACGACGACGACCACCACCACCACCCCCCCGCCGCCGCCACAGCTGCATACAAGAAAAGACCGAGGCTGGTCAGGCAGCCGCCATGTTGAGCACAAGGCCCCACGCCATGCCCACATTGGTGTGATGCACACCACATCCAGCATCAACCCGAAGGGAATAGCCACAAGGGATCGTGGCCCCGGTAGACTTGCCGTTTAACTGCCTTCCTGGTTTGTAAACAAGGGCTGTGCGGGTGTATTGAACCCCCTGCCACCCCCTTTGGTACACAGCTACGTACATGTACATTTCTCCATGCCTCAGCCATTAGCATGCGCTCCCGCCCAGTTCATCACACAGGCCCGCAGCATCATGCAACGCCTGAAGCAGCAGTCACCTCCAACACGTTATCAACACGCAAGGCTCGGTCACAGAGGCCCAAAAAAAAAGCAGAACTAAATTTGCAACAACGCCCGGCGGCAGCCACCAGCAGTGACGCAGTCGAGCACTGAAGTATGCACGTGTGCGTGCTCCCAGCTGGACGCTCCCAGCAGCATGCAAGGCGCTGCAGCGCTGCACGGCCTGTGGCTACAAGGGTATGCTGGACGACTCTGCAGAAAAGAAGTCCGACGGTCCGGTGTTTGAGATGTTGATCTGAGAAGCACCCCCCTCAGGCGTGCACCTCCCAGTCGTTCTGTTGACATCACCCCCCCCTGCGGTCCCCGCCCATCCCCCGGTACACCCCCCTTCGCCCGCGCCTCCGCCAATTGTGGCATGCTTATCTGAGGTGTTACCCTCCTCTTGCTTCAGTCCTGTCACATGCAGCGTGCCCTTGCGGCGAGACCTTGAGTGCACAGCCCGCTGCCATGATGCCACTGCATCCGTGCATGCATCATTGTCGTGCTGCACAGCGCCGTCGTGCGTTGCCCCCCGCGCCGCAGCATGCATGCCCCGAGATCCATCACATACGCGGGTGTCATCGCTGCCTGATCTGCTCTGTGACGCCGCACCCGTATGTCGCCCATGCATCACACGTAGCTCGCTTGTCGAGGCCGTCTGCTGGGGAGGTGCCGGGGAGGCCCAGTTCTGCAATGCCGCTCCCCCCCCACCAGCACCCCCACCCCCACCCCCACCACCGGCGCCAGCGCCCTCGATGGTGGATGGTCCTGGTGCCGAGGACGTAAGCGATGCATCAAATGGAGTGAGAAGGGCCCCGCCCCCCCCAGGAGCCGCCGCAGTGTTATGGCTCTGCATGTGCACGTTGGGCAGCACGCCCGAGTCCTCCAGGCTGCTGGCCGATGACGATGCCCCAGAGGACGGAGGCAGAGATGGGGTGGTGCGCAGCCACCGCTGCACCGCGTGCGACGTTGCGCCAACGCTGAAGGCCTCCGACGGGGGCACCCCGTGCGACACGAGCGCCGACGACCCCTCCAAGCCCCCTCCATCTCCCAGTGCCGACGACAGCGGGAGATCCGACCTCGCTGACACCCCCTGTCCGTTGCTTGCCGTGCCTGCAGAGCGCTCAGGGTTGCTGGGCCTCAGCGTGGGTGCCAGAAGCTCCCCCGGGCTCGACTTCAAGCTTGGCCTCGCGTCGTCGAGGGTCTCGGCTTCCCGCCTCGCCCACCACATGCCAGACCCACCCACACTCTGGGATTGCGTCTGGCTGGTGGCATAACGCGCAGACTCAGGATCGACTGGAGCGTGTGACCCTGATCCTTCTGTCTGGAACACGGGGTTGCCGACAAAGAAGTACTCCGCCGCGTTCGAGGCTCCTTTGGATTCTAGATCGCTCTGAACGTGCATCAGATTTAGCTGCCAAGAGCTTATTGCTGGGCGCTGGCTATTCCACATGCCTGCCCACCACGCTCCTGCAGAGGCGCTGGGGGAGTCTGCGGAGGCCACATCGGAGCCCGGGTGCTGGGGGGCTGCCTCCGCCGCAGAGCGGCTGCTGTGGGCTTGTTCACTTGTGTTCTTGCGAGAAAACGAAGGCGCCCACGCTCTGAGCATGGCGCGAATGCTGCTGCTGCTGTGCCCATCAATGTGGCCAGAGGTGGAATCGGTGCCAGGCTGGTGCAGCCCCACCGCAGAGGGGGGGACGGCGGTGGCGGTGGAAGGGGGTTGCTGTGAGATGCCGCTGCTGACCCCCTGTTCCCCTTCTGGAAGGTTCTTGCTCAGTTCACAGGGCACGAGTGCGGTGGCCTGCTGGTGCGTGGTGTCGGCAGGCCTGCAGCACATGAGCGCCATCAGCACGCTGATTAGGAGGGCGCAACCAGCACTGTGTTTCAAAGGGGGTGGCGGTGAGGGTGGGGGGGGGGATGTAGTGCCTTGCCTGCGCAAGGAGCAAAGAGGCACACGCCCCCAAAGAGGTCACCCTCGGCCCGTGCCCTCCCCCTGCCCCATGTGCCGCAAATCCACCAGAATGTGCAGGAAGGAGGCACTGCTACATGAAGAGCTCCAACTTGATGAACCGCCCACCACAGCAACCACACCAGCTGTACGGCCCTCTCCTTCTGGCCCGCCACAGCCACTGAACCACAACAGTGACACAAAAAACAAAGATCAAAGTGAAGCCTTCCGTCTGGCTGGCGCGCTCTGCCCATTCACTGCCATCTCGGGTGCAAAACATAGTTTGACTTGCAAAACACACGCTCAAGAGAGCTGCACGCGGGAACCCGCACATGCATGTGGCAGAGGTCGTGGCGTCGCACGTGGCACGAGGGCTGCTCTGGTGGCGCCAGCTGCCCAGCGCGAGGCTGTCCGTGGCAAGTGGCTTGAAGGGCCTCATGTCGAGGCTCTCAGGTCTCGAATTCATCGAGTTGTAGGCCATGGCCGCCATCAGAGGCCCCCCCCTGCATGCATAAAAAACTTTCTCTCTCAAGGCCCCACATTCGAATTCGCCGCACAAGAACAACATCTATAGAATCTTACATGTAAGTACTGCCATCCAACGAATCTATAGATGCAGTCTTCTGAACTCATGTCAGAAGACTGTTGAGTGTAGACTCCCGATACACCTTGCCTGTATACATCACACACATGCATGCATTACTGCACAAAGGAGCATAAGTGCAGGGAGGCAGCGGCGCGCACGCAGACGACGGCTCCGCAGCTCCAAGCCCGCAGTAGGACGCAGCATGCGACGTTCTAGAAGCATCCAGCGGCTGCTGCACTGCGCTGCGCATGCGAGCGCGGGGTGCGAGCGCAGCACGCAGCGTGCCGCGGAGCGTGCCGCGGGGGCGCATGCGGTGCCACCTGGACGCGAGAGCCCTCCCAGACTTGCCCGCGGCGAGCGTGCTGCGCTGCCTTCTGCGGCCTCTGTAGCACCCCACCGCAGCGGCAACGGCTGCGACTGCATGCATGACCGGCATTCATGAACCGCCCTCAGATGTCATCACTCAGTGGAGCACCGAATGTGTTGTTGGAAAACAGTTCAATGCATGAAGTGCATGTATTGTACTGCTTTGTACTGTTGTGATATCGATAGGAGGCAGCATGCAGAGATAATGCAGCATTGCAACATGCATGCACGAATGCAGCATTGCAACATGCATGCACGAATGCAGGACAAGATGCTCAGTCCACGCACTGCACCACGCAGCAAGAGGGCCGCCCGCCACATGCCGCAGCTGCTGGAGCTGCTCTCATCCCAGACGACCACGCATGAGCCCCCCCCAACTTGGCCGCACAACATGCATGCGAAACATGCAACCGCGCATGCTGCAACGCCGCACCTGCACAAAGAGCGAGGACCGGAGCGAGCCAGCGCACAAGGTGGTGGCGGGAGGCGGACTGCGTGGCGCCCCAGTGGTTGAGCACAGCGAGCATAGCGTCCTGAGGGAAGCACCAGATGTTGCTGTTGATGATGATGATCTCGAAGCCGCTGTTGCCGCCGCTGACGGTGGAGTTGACGATGGGCAACATTGTGAACGGCTCCAGAGCGAGGTCTGTGGCCTCCCCGTCCTGCATGCCCTCCGACGCGTGGGTTGATGCACCGTGTGGGTTGATGCAGCCCCGGGCAGGCGCATTTCTGCTGCAGCCCCCCCCTCCCTCCCTCCCCCCACCCCAATCACCCACATGTAAACATGAGAGGCGGGGGTGTATGCCCTCTGGTGCTGATGGCTGGGCCGTCTTTGAGCACCTTGCGTGTTCTGATGGTTCCCGAATGTTCCCATTACGCACGCTCGGCATCACGTTCAAGAGCTTTACACAGGCAGCGCAACGACACATGCGCACGGCAGGGGCACACAGCATGAGACCAGTACAGAATAGAGCGTAGTAGCGGATGGCAGGGCAGCATGCGCGCACCACGCAGGGAACAACGACGTTGTTGTTCAAGAACAGCCACTTCTGTGCGGCGCCCGCAGGGGCGGTCTGATACTGCTTCAGCTGGTCCCCCAGCCCCGAGGACCGCACAATGATGCAGTTGAACAGCTGCAGGTTCTCTTGAAAGTCCTGCAGCGCCGCGAACCTCAAGTCTAGAGCTGCGCCTCTGCAGTCGAACACAAACGGCTGCGGCTGCCCAGAGCGCGGTTGCCCCACCTCCAGCGTCTCCACCTTGAGCATGGCCACACTATCTGCGATTCGTATGTAAACCCCGGAGCTTCCACTGTCTGCCGCGGCTGCATCTAGCTCCTGGGTGGTTGACACCACGGAGTATGCTGCGGGGGGCGGGGTCGCGAAGTTGTACGGGGGTATCCTCAGCAGCTCCGCGTGGCGCTGCGTTTCTGACCCCTTTGACGAGTCCCATGGGTCCCAGGAGGATCCTGTCGAGTCACTGTCAGCCTCGAGCTCTTGCAACAGTGACCGCGCACGTGTATGCATGAGCGCAGGCGCGCCCGCGATCCACAGCATGAGACTAGGCTTGTATTGAACTGTAAGCGCGCCCGCTGCACATGGACATGTGCTCTGCAGACATAACAGAAATACGGACATGGACATGTGCATGCAGCTTGCAGCCGCCCTCAGGTACCTCGAAGAGCGTAGATATTCGTGATGGTGAGTCATCTGTTTGTGTTCTGATGCGAATCCTGCAGAAGCTGACACTGTACACAACTGGAACCAGAGATGTTCTTTTGCGGGCCGAACTGCTTCTCCGGGAGCCTAGATACATTCCTCAGCCTCTCGTATCTGCTGCATCCCTTGCGTGAACGTTTACGCAATGTGTCTGCACCGAACGTGCAGAGCAGAGCAGCAAGCAGCCGCTCTGTGTGCCAACCAGCAGTGCGCCTCAGACGTACAACTCTTCCTGTAACAAAAACATACCCAGAATTAAGTCGCTTTACGTGCTGCTTGCTCTGCTAGCTTTGCGGATGTTCAGGCCGGTTGCAGCAGATACGCTAAAGCTTGAACAGAGGCGGCATTTGAAAACGCAGCACAGCTAAACCTAGTTGGAAAAATTCAAAGCACAACAGGTGACTACTTCCCTGTTTCCTTCGGCTTGAATCTACTGTAGCACCATGCTTCCTAGTTCCCACATGCGACCATCCACGTTCACGCAGCCACACTACACGTACACGCTGCTGCAGCCCAATCATGCATATAGCAATTATACATACTAACAAAGCGTCGTAGACAGCACAGCAGTATGATACGAAGGCGTGCTTATTGTACGTGTCAAGGAGACGTGGCTGGGGTACGGCGACCGGTGTGCAACGGCATGCAGCCGGTGCGGCGCCATGGCAGTGGCACCGCTGGCAAGTGCTGCAGTGCTCCAGAGACACCGCAGGTGCCGACATCTGCCCAACATGTTGGGCAGATGCCCAACATGTATGTGCAATAACTCGAGAGTGTGTACAGGTGCAACCATGGATGACTCAGTCCTGGAGGGGAGCTGCAGCCAGTGGAGAGCATCGCTTAGATAAAGATCATACATGATAAACGATTCGGGGACTACCCAAAGACATGTGTGATTGTGGGTTTTGTGGTGAGTAGGCGTTTCGTGCAAAACAACAAAAACAATAGAAGGCACCTTTACTTTGATGCAGCGTGCCTCGATGCGTTGGCACTTGCCCACCCTCAAACACCCCCTCCACCTGCGTACCCCAGGTGAATTCCCGAAATATCTCCCGTGGATCTTGTTCAGAGCCACCAACCCCTGTGGGCTGCATCGATGGAGCAGAGTAGCGGCAGTGCACAGACAACGACCTAAAGCACTGCCTGAGTGCATTGCCACTGCTGTGTCCCACGCTGGGTACAGCTGCACGAGTCAATTCCTGTGAATTGGCTGTCGACGAGTTCGCTTTTTGGTCAAGTTCCTGATTGGAGCACTTCTGCATGCTCTGATTGATGGGCATGACCGCTAGCGCTGAGTACAGTCTCAGTAAGAAAGAAATCTACTATGCAAGATGTATGCAGACTGACTATAACAGCACTGGCACCGTGCCACTAAGCACATGGTGACGAAGGCTGTCTGAGAAGTCATATGCTGCACTGAACCAATTCGCGGAAATCTAACACGCCACAGGGTTGCAGCAGTGCCAAGCGGAACAATGCAGAACAATGCCGCAGCTGTTCTGCTGCAACACAGTCACCGAACACTGTGGGGGCATGCCACCCTCACACATTCACTGCACCACCGAAAGCCTAGTCCGCAGATAGAAGAGGCAGGAGTGTAACTGGGCAGACGCCGCAAGGCCCCGGCCAGTGACACCGACCGACAACCGCAAGGGGTGACACTCGTCCCTTGACAGGATGCGAGGGGAGGCTGTACATCTTCTGCCTCCTGGGCGCCTGCCTCACCCTCCCACCCCCCCCTATGCCTGCGGCTCCTCATTCCTCTCTGATGCCCCCCCTGTCCGTTAGAGCCACTGCCACGCTACGCCCCCCGGCTTGCTCCTTTGTGTCTCCGGCTGCAGTCTCTGCCACAGCCGTATCCACCATTTATCCCACTGTGTTGCCCTGTCGCCAGCGTCTGTGGCTCTCGGCGCCTCAGCAAGTGCCCCTCTCTTGCCGTTCCGCCTCGCCAACCCCCTGCAGCATTCTCTTCTGCCCAGGCTAGCGACCTCAGATTCCACTGGCAGCTCTCTCCTACTTTCTCATGGTTGCCTGACTGCAGGGGCGCGCCGTGCCCCTGCCAGGGGGTTACAGCACACGGCTGCTACCACTTTCGTTGATCCCGATTTCTTATGCTTCAGTGGCGCAAGTGTGTCGGAGCTTCGCGGTATTCTCGTGCAGCTTGATGACTGCTGTTCTAGTTGCTCAGGCTGGGTTTGTTTTGTGTTGCTTGTCGTCGTGTGTGCTGCGCCTTGGCTAGTTGCTTTCGCTATGCTCTTGGCTGCAGCTGATGCTCCTAGGCCTGCATACTGTTTTTACTGCGCTCAACAGAAACTCTGCCCATATATCAGCTAAAGTACATACAACCTGCTGTGAAACACCGCTCTCATCGTAGATTGTTGAGATCCTCTAGCGACTCCCAGCAAGCTACTTGTAATTCTGCGCATAAGGTGTACCATACGCAACCTGCTCCTCATCTTCGCAATGATAAGGTACCAGATGCGAAGAACAGTCATGGATACCCTGCCGGTTTGGCAGACTACGGAGTATCAGCTCCGTTTGTATGTCTCGCAGATGCAGCTGTATCGAGTGTTGCAGTTTGGCCTTCCCAACTGTAGCCTTCCCTAACAATGAATTGTTGAATGTCTTAGAGGCAGATAATGTACGACTTGTCATGATCTACTGCTCGTGGTGCTTCGCAACGACCGGCTCGTGTGAGAGCCCCCATTCGCTGATGCAAGCACACTTCCAGTGTCACAATCTTCGACTATCAGACCCTCCAGTTTCCATAGAGGCTCCGCGACGTCATATCCGTCGCTCATCAGCACTTTCCAGAGCGCTTCAGGCAGCCTCAGAGATTTCAGGCAAGACAGTCTGCCAACTGCACGAAAGAACATCCACTTATCACCTGCTGAAAACGTCCGTTGCCCAGGTAGACTGGACGCGAATTCAGGTGAGGAAATGGTAAGAACTTCAAGCGACTCTTGAAGGGTTGCTATTGCCTTCTCGAAGGCTGGCATCTGCTCTGGGTGAAGCGAAGTGTTGTGGAACCCAATTTTTCTGACATGCTTCAACTGAGCCTTCTGTCCTGCTGTTTGCACCGCCTTCAAGAAGCCCTGCAATTTCACTCCTGATGTATGAGAACGGCCTTGATCTTGACGCGTGCTGCAGCAAGGCCCGTCAAACAACATTCGGTGAACATACGATAATCGCAACTCTTCCTAGCTCAGCAAGTATACGTCCACGGCCTATGGCAGATCAGCACAGTACACGAATCATGAAAGCAAGTTATGGTGGGGACAGCGAGGAATTCATGTGGAGCTACAACGGTCGCACCTCAGACAGAGTGAAAGCAGAGTCCACAGGAGCTGGCGATGTGGTGCTGGACTGGCCCTGCGACATGGGGCTGCGGGGCGAACTAACAACCGATGGCGTCTCCACATCGCCGCGCACGTGGATTTCAACAACTTCCGGAACGTCATGCATTAATGCGAACAGGCGCGCCCAGTCCAAGAGATGCAAATTCCCCCTCCGCAAGTCCAGACAAGGAGCAGACCCCTGTAACCACTTGCAAAATACTGGGGCATAGAGCCGGATGGACTCCCGGATGCTGTCTGCAGGGTCGCGGTCGCCGAGAAAGATGGAGCGGCAGAACCGCTGCGGCACCGCCACCAGCACCTGCAGTGCACGCAAGGTTTACTGGGCTGTGCGGTGCACTCAGGGTGAAGCTCGCGGCTGCCATCTACACAGGTTCTAGATTCTATTTACTTCTCTCTACTGAGCATCAGGCGCGGGGAGGTGGGGGGCATGTGTTAGGAGTAGCTCTCTTAGAGTCCACTAGTTAAATGTGCTGCGAGCGACAATCCAGGTTCAATTCAACCCGCCGAGGTTGGGCGCTCTGAAAAGTACGGGCTCAGCAGCACATGTCCCCCTCATGAATGACTCGGTAGAAGCGGTGGATTAGCACCCTCGACCTGGCTCTGCCCAACACACCTGCTAGCTGCGCTGCGAATCCGTCCTTCGACAGGCACATTGTAGCCTGGATGTTGTTGCTGTATACACTGGGTTTGAAAGCTGCCAAAGATCTGATGTATGATACTGTGGATATCAGGCAAACAGTACAAAATACATTGCTGTGTTTGCTCGCAGAGAGTGGAGCCTCAGGCACACCTGACTGTTGTGCCAGATCTTCCTGGATAGGCCAATACTTCTAGCCACAGCAAGGCGGCCACGCAGCCACTCTTGGATGCCTTGAACCAACGGACTGACTCTCAAGAAGTCTGCCATCTGCACATCACTTCGGAGAGTTGTTTCATGTGCCAAGCAAGTTGCATGGCAGGCTCATCCAACAATGAAACGGATGCCTACTGGGCGAGTTTCTGGTCATACACGCGAATACGTTGTGAAATTCCGGTGTAGGCAGTAAGATAGTAGATTGGACATGAAGACACCTCCAGGATCTTGGCAAAAGGACTGGTTTGCTTACTTAACGCATAAGCGGAGTAGACCCACCAGAAGAGCAGAAATATTCAAAGTTTTACATCCAAGCTCATAACATGCGCGGCAAGCGTGGACCATGTAGCAACTGCTTGCCGTCGGCATGCAGATGTGTTGGCGTCTTCGAACGAACTGCAAACAACTCGTTAGATAGTCCACAAGGTTTATTAATAATCATGATGCACAAACCTCACAGTTTCATGCTGCAACATGATGCAGTGAGCGTGGTACGTTCTACTAAGTGAATTATGTGGGAAGCTTAACGCTCACAGCTTGTCCTACAGTAATGTGGAGCAGCAAACAATGAAGTGGGAATATACAAATAGTACTTTTAGCATCATTGTGTGCGGGAACCGCACCTCGAGAGTTCGCGCTGCTAACGCTACATCATGCTCTAAGGTTCCCAGCCATCCATCAATGGTCACGTCGCCCTCCAACAGCAGTAGCACTGTCACAAGCGACCAAACGGAGCAGGGAGGATTGAACGGCACAGTGACGCTGTCCTGCTGCTCTTGCGCTGACAACTCCTTATAGATATCACTCAGCAAAGGCAGAGCCTTTAAGGCAGAAGACTTCAGTATCACATGAAGATGCGGTGCCAAGTTCGTGCCTTTCAATTCCGTATGAAAGGTAGCAGGCGGATACGCGAGCAAACGCTCGATGCACTGCTGGCTCGCCCGCTTGAATGCGTATTTGCCATCTGAAGCCTCCCCACAAGTTTCAGGCACCTGGACCATCGTTATAATCGCCTCATGCTGCGTAAACTTCACCTGTCCGATGCTGGATGGTATCATGTTAGCCGTGGTGTGATCAGACACGCCACTGTCCACTTCACCAGACAATTCTGACATCAACACGGCGCGCTGTAGCTCTTTAAACTTGAAGAATGCCGCGATGAATAAAAAGAACAAAATAATCTCTATAATAATTCTTCAACGAGACCTTTCTGAGTGCGTTGTGCCAGAGATGGCGTGCTTATAGCAGAGCCACCCTGTCCTGTCTACTGCTGAACGCTGCGATGGTCGAATTCCTTTCTCATCCACGTAAAGTGCCTGAAGACTTGCTTCACAAAGCTTTTCATGCAGCACTCATTCCACGTATTGAGGGACAGGCGGGCAATTGTCGACAGCCATGCAACTACGTAATGCATTGTCACGCTGAATCGTGAGTCGGATTGTGGGTGCTGTCTGATTGTGTTACAATACAGACACAACGGTGAAGGAACAAGGCATGTGGTCACCATGCAACAAAGATATTATCATATTCATGCTACCGTCCAAAGCTGTGCCTGCTTGAAAAGGCCACATGCCCTGTCTGTCCAACATACCCGGGCATGATTGCCCCACCCCGAGAGGAGATGGAACAGGTGTCAGTAAGACAGAAATGATGTAGGTGAGAGATGTCAAGAATGGATGCTTAGTCGGTACCCCTTCCTGGGCTCACAGTGGATACGACTGGTTTGGTTATGTTGTTGGGTGGCTGTGACCGCACCCCACTTCGCAGAAGGCGACATATTCTTCTATACGCGATGAGCTGAGTGGCAGAAATTGATGTACCTTGTACACCAGAGGTATGAATGAACCAGTCAGTTGTGCATAGTAGGTTGTGTACAGCTCACTTCACCTCTCACTGAGCCACATATGCACGAGGTATGCCTCGACTCTCTACCTGGTGACATGTCAGACAAGTGCAACGGACAGAGGGGCACAAGCAGGTGACAACACCCACACAACGAGGGAGTGCAAGAAATGAACTGAATGGCACAGAACGATAGCAGCAGCAGAGGATACCTAAATTGACAGAGGAAGTGCACGCAGCTCGCAACAGCACCGTATTGCAGACAGCCTGGTTCTAGCACATTTCATGAGGGCTCATGTGCAAAGGGTTCAAACACGAGGGTGCGAAAGCAAGCCTCTCTCCACTTACATACACCGACATCTATCTAGGAGCTGCACTCCCGCTGCAGAGCAGCAGACACATTCTCACACCCTTCAGCAGATGCACCGCCTTCTGTTGATATACTACCACTTGTGAAGCCCCTCATTCAGGCACACAGCACAGACGACACATATCTGGACGCCGCAACACACCCCACGATGATCCACCACGCACAGGAGTGCTCAGGTAGACACCGACCCGCCACAAGTGGCCGTGCAGGGCCCACACCCACTGGCACGTGTAATCCTCCACCTTGCTGCATCAGCCGATGATAGAGTCGACTGCAGTGCGCTGACGATGCACGGGGCTGTAAGGACACATGAAAAGATACGTCAGAGAGTCCACCAGCCCCACCCAACTGTACCACGACTCCACACTCCCCCCAGACTCTGCAGCAACATCTGCCAGAGCCCGTGCGATGCCAGTCTTCTGTGGACACATCGAAACATCTCTGCAAGCAACGACACGTGCCAGAGAGATCATGCACCCAAGAAACATGGCTAGGTGTCGTCGATCAGAGGAGCCCCAGGCCGCCCACACATGCCAGCCATGCATATACACAAACCCAATCATACAGCTAAGTCACCGAAGTGCGACATTCAGAGGTCCCAGCAGCGACAGCACCATGAACGCGTTGGCTTGATCTGGGTCCACTCCGAAGGATGGCCAAGGAACAACTGCGCTGACGGCCCCTGCAATGCAGTTAGTTGCCACAAACAACAAAACCACCTTCAAGACTGACCCAAAAATCGGAGAGTCCCCAAAATAAGGCCCATCCGGATTGCGGATCTTTCGTGCTGTTGTCGTTCGAAACACAGCATACCCAAAAGCTACCAGGGTTGCTGCGGTGTTCACCGGAACTGTGAACGAGGACCAGAGGGCCAGAGCGGCGAACATCAGAGTGTCGCGGGCGGCGTTCGCTAAAGTGACTGAAGGGTCTAGAAGGTTCTTGAGGCGGGAGATGACTGTAGCAGGGGGGGGTGGAGGAGCAGCTGTTTTCCCGGAGCGCAGGCGGGCTGCTCGGAAGCCCTTCTTCTGACGCTCCTTGAAGCTCTGTGAAACGATACGCTCAAAAGCAGCTTCTACATGCTCTCTGCTGCGTTCATGCTCTTGGTACTCCTGCAGACTTCAAGAATATGACCAATAGTGGCTGAAGTTGGCCCTGACACCTTCAAACTCAACAGACAACAATGTGTAACTGCAGATATGGTCGTGTAAAGGCTGTATCTTCGTGGTTGCGACCTGTTACCTCCATGTGAATGAAACAGCTGCTAGGGAACACCCCAATCCTGAGTTTGTACACACCACAGGAACATTCACAAGCGAAAATCAGGAACTCGAGAAAATGCAGACAATCTGGTTGTATTGATTCTGTGGACATACACGGCTGCTGTGATGAGCTTGCATGGCCACAAGGTGGAGACCGACGAGGCTCTGACATGTACCAGAACTTGTGTGTACCGATGTATGCCAGCACAAAGCACAAATAAAACTTTATGTACTGAAATCAACTTGGCCAATGATGTACTGCGTTACTCCTGTATCCGCATGAGAAAATCTTCAGAGTTCTAGAGGGAGAATGCTATCCATCAATCCAGAAACGCAATATCCAATCACAGAGTGGTTGGATGTTGCCGTTGTGGTTCCGAACACAACGTGTGCACAAAAAGCGGTTTCTCATGACCAGATCATTGCGCTACTTGGGCCCTATCGCTGCGTGTTGCGAACGCTGGCAGAGGATGCTTTCAAGAAGCAGAGCACTGCAGCATGCACCACGACTCTGCGCCCAGTAAACGCTCCAATGTGATGACAACGTGATAACGAAGTTAGTTCATAAGCTTCTTTTTCTGACACACTGTGAACCTGAGTATGGCTTGAAGATGGGACCATACCTGAATGAGATAGTTCCTGGCCTGCATGACTTCTTCGAAGTCTGAATCTGGTGGGATGCCCAATACTTTGAAAGGATCCCTTTCCTTTAACCTGGGCAGAACTTGAACCCCTGCCGTACTCTGTGGTGCGGCACCTGGTTGCGAGTCTCCGGGCTGTGGTGCAGCCGCTTCTGAAGCATGCACGGCAATAATTGGCTGAACCGGCCTCACTTGTGGACTTGGAAGATTCCTGCATCTGTCAAAGTGCCTGCAGGAATACAGGGCGTTGGCACACTGCAGAACCAACAGCTCCACAACTGATGCATACACCGATTGTATCCCGCTAAACGGAACATGAACAACCAACAGACGATTTCACTCCACAGTGATAAAAAGGCCAGGGTGCCCTTGTAGCTGTCCTGTAGGGCGCGCCGGCTTCACACTCCTGGAGCTCGGCAACGGTAGACGCATGACACCCAAAATGCAGTTGGAAGCAAGAGAACCATACACGAAAGAATGCGCAGCCTTGGCAAGAACATGCGTCGTACGTACCTGTTCGGGCAACGAGCCCAAGCTGGAGCCTTCGACAATGTCCTCATAACCCTCACAGACTGCTGTGCACTGCCAAACTATGACACAAACCTGTTTCGCCAATTCCACTGCACTCACTGTCTGGATTGCGCAGTAAGGTACGCTGAACGAGTGCTGTACTTGGCACTCAGCAGTAACGTGTCCAAATTCAACTGTCAACTTAATGCAACGGACAATACGTCGTTGCCAGTGACCTTACACCACTGCAGCGTCGGCGGGCGAGCACACTGGCGTGCACGGTTCTGTTGTAAGAGTCCAAAACAGTGAGAGATTGTGCCGTGTTCGGCAGCGGCGGCGCAATCCGCACTCCAAGAAAACAGGCTGGCGAGGGTAAAAGATTCCTTCCATCTTGGGAGCGAAGGTAAGTTCCAAGTGTGTTATCCTCAGGCTTCGAAGAGCTACTGTGGAGATTTGATGGCGCGCCATGGCGACGCATGTGCGTGGCAAAGTACACGGCGGCACAGCACGCGTTGCCAACAACTGAGAATCACAAGTTTGTCCATGCGCACAACTGCCCAGCTAACAGCATTGCTTTCAATTGCGTTACGAATCCGGTTCACACTATTTTATCTGTTGCTGTCATCTACCTGCTTTGGCTAGACACCTTCTCACATTTCATTCATTTCGTCGCCCGTTTCAGCGAGGAATACTCAGCTTCACGAGACCACTTGATAGGTACGCCCTCCACAACAACTTTCGTTTCCTTCTGTTCTATTACCATGCAGCTGTGACTTGTTCATGCCCAGCAGCAGACACCAGCCTCAGCCCTGAGGGCAATTTCATCCCTTAGCACGCAATCCTCGCTCTGGAGCAACACACTTCAGTCTGAGCCTTCAAGCACGACTACGATTCACGCAATTCATTCTGGCTTTCTCTTTTCATTCGCAACAGGGGACTTGACGATGCTCTCCGAACAGCGCCATCCCCATTCGCGCTGACGAATGGGATGCGAAACATCTGTTACCTTACTCATGAGGCATTCAGAGGCATAACTGGAACGCGAATTTTGAGGGACGACTGACGCATGGCACATCTGTGTTGAATGGTGCTTTCATCGCACAGTCGCTTGCTGGATGCGACAAGTGTTGGAGCAGTCTCTGTGCAAAGTTGCTTGCACCCGGCTGAGCGAGAAAACAGATCGAATTCTCGACAGATTCCTACCCGAGCAACATTTCTGTGCGCAGGTGCTGCAAGAGGTAGCGTTGATGACAATGGCTATCGAAACATCACCGGACATGACGTGCCCCAACGTGTGTTCCCCCTTCGTCACACGTGAACGTGACCCCTGGTTCCCCCATGTGTTTTCGCAAGGCTAAACGCGGTGGGATGGTTGGACACTGTTATGTATAGCCAAGACCGTTGCTGCTCCTCATGGAGCCTGTGCTGTCCACGATCTGCACAGTTTTCACCGGGAGGAGAGCTTAATGGAGTGGATTAGGTGGGGAGGACAGATGGTGCGGAAGAAATGCAGTTTTGCTTGCTTCAGGTCTGTCGCGTGTTCAAAAGACAGTACATTCTGCTCACAGCACAAAGTAGCACCACCTTGCGGCAGCACACTACTGCTCATATGATGAGTGCGTGCAATACGCCAGCTTGTCCATTTGATTTCTCATCAAGCACAAGGCAATTGTGTTGCGCTGCATGCAGGATGGAGACACAGCCTGCTCGACAACGAAGTCTGCCGCAAAGGCGTTTGCAAACAAGTATAGGGGTGTCATGATGCGCCCTATGACAACTGCGGTGACGAAAGCGCAGGCGGACTTCAAGCCTTTCGTGGATAACCCAGAGGACATCGACCACAACTTGTATGGCAAGTTCTTGGGTATTTTGAAGGGTGCGCATCTAACATAATTGCTGCAAGTGTGCTTCTGCACTCGTGCTGGTGGACACTCAGGCCTGAATTGCTGCCGCCTGCAGCTGTTCCTGCCGGTCTTTGTGACAGTGATGCAGTGTCCAATCCTTCCATATTCGTCTTGCCGAACACATGTGATACTGGAGTTAGCTTCTGCAGTAGACGGAAAATGCTGTATTGGCAGTTGGGAACGTCCTTGGCAACACTGGTCGAGTCCTTGTCGACGTAACTACACTGATCTTCGCCAAGGCACGCCGTCATCAAATTCGTATTTGTTGGAGCCAGAACTACTTTCACTCCAGCAAACATCTAAGTATATATTTAAAATACAATGCTTAGCAGTGAAGATGACTATCACTGCCTTGTTGGACTGAGTGGTTGTCGGTGAGGGTCTACAAGTTCAGATATCTTGAAGAGACATATGTCCACCATGCTGTAAGATGTCTTGGTGGTCAACTTCACGTTTCCGAACTGATCCACCACTGAAGCACAGACACATGTTTCACAGCGTTGAAGCTGTGAAGCTGAGCAACACTAGTCTAGTAAGCCACTCTCGTGTGTTTTCAAATAGACTACCGACGACAGTTTCATCAGGATCATGGGCATATTCTTCCTGTTTCAGTGAATTTGAATGCCTTTTCATGCTTCATGTTGGAAAATGCAGCACAACCATGTGTAGTGTGCTGTCTGGGCAGCAAGGGATGTGCGCCACACTTGAGCGAAACGATCTGCCTCACTGCCGAGTGCATTATGACAACGCACTCTCGCGGCGAAGTGCTTCTCATGGGGAAGTAATTGTGCAGATGCTGGGGTGCCATGGAAGGCGAGGAGGCTGCCAGAGTCGCGGGAAGACGCCATGCACATCATGAACGCAATGGTGGCAGCTGTGAACGCGTACCAGCACTACCAAAAGGACGTGGAGCGCGCCTACCACGACATAGAGTCCTCCATGGCCTCCAACAAAACCCATAGCCACAACCAGGTGTGCACCTGCACCCTTTCTAACACACCCCTTGTGAACTCGCAGCACGTTGATGTCTTCGCGGCCAGCCTACCTTACTAATGGTTACACAAGAGGACAAATTTCAGTGTACTAAAAACAACGAGTTTGAGGACGAAGATGCTGTGTGGTGCAGCATGCACCGCTACCCTCTGAACTGTTCAACCACGCAAGAGAAGCGTTTGCTGCTAGCTCTAGATCTAGATGCAGCCGTGCTGCATTAGTGATGTTGCTCAGCCAGTGTCTAAGGCAGAGGCCAGCCCTGCTGATACACTTGAAGCTGGTTGCACCGCAGTGGTGACGCCAGTCGCAGGTGTGTGGGGGCTGCATGCAGGCAGCGGACGTGTCCAAGCTCCATAATGAGGTAACCATGCTGCGCAAGAAACTGGCAGGCACTGAGAACACGCTGGCTAAGCAGAGCAACGACCTGAAGGGGCAGGTGTCCACCCTGAAAGCCAAGCTGGCACAGACTGAACGGGACCTGAATGACTCTCAGATCCAGTACGCTGCTGCTCCTTTTACAGTATCATCTTGTTACTACAAATCCATTTTACCTCACTGGGTTCGTACTATGCAGAACTTCGTATGTGGGTATTAACCATGTTCGTATGAACTAGATGTTACCGTTATCGCAGCAGGAGGTCTCTGTTGTGTCTCTTGATTGCTCTTTCTGATCCTGTTTCCTGCGCACACTCAACGTGCCTATATAATACAGAATGTCTGCGGTTTTGTGGACATGAATGAACTCTCTAGCCCTCACCCCTCTGCAAAGAGCTCTGTTGCTGCTTCTGTGTTTCACGCTTCTGCTGCTCTGCTCCTGACGGCCAGCAGCTGCCCTGCAGTGCCAGGAAGCTGGAGAAGAAGCTGCAGTTGGAGAAGAAGCAGGCGGATCATCTCATGAGCAAGATTATGACAGCGGATAAACCCAAGTTCGGAAAGGCGGCCCGCGCCTCCACCCGCTCCCCAAACTCCGCTCTAACGCTGGAGACTGCCAATGAGGCGTCGGAGGGCAGCGTCAGCAACCGCAGCCCAGTTTTCCCTCAGGCGAAGAATGGTTGTGGCATTCCTAGCAAGCCAAGCCGGTGTGTGCCCCAGTGCTGAGAACGTAGTTCCGCGGCGTCCTCGCCAGCGCAGCCTGCAGGTGTGCGTTTTTGGTGTCTGCGTTGGGTGACACACATGTTCCCGAGATTCCTCTGCGCCAGCTGCTGGTGCGACAGACCATACATGGGGGTGGTGTTGTACAAGGGTGGTGTTTTACACAGGTCAAGCCCTGTGTTTTGGTGCACAAGGGTGTTTTGTTGAGGGTGTTTTGATGCACGATCGCTAAGCCGAGCAGGAAATAAACTGGAAGGCCCCATACAAGCATTTTACGCCTTCACAAACACGATTGTTTTTGTTGTTGGTACCAGTTTTATATTCTATGTGTCCTCTCTGTGGTAACATGAAAGCCTGAACGCATGTGCAGCAGTGGTGGGCATCGCGCAACACACAATGCCCAAAACCTTCATACATGCCGTTCCGGAACCTCTTGAAACAGTTTCGGGCGTGCAAAACTCAAACCACCTGCAGGCTGCGCGATGACCACCACTGCTGTGCAGGTCCCCGTTGCCGTGGCTGGACAATGACGAAGAGTCCCCAGACCGCCTGAACAGTCGTCACGAATTCCGACCTGAAACTCCTTTCGGCACCGCAGCCACCACCGCAAGCCCCTGCACCCCGTCCACTGCGCCCCTGCACCAACACAGACGTCATAACGAGATTCCGCCTCTAGTTTCCAGCCCTGCCGCCTCTGATGACTACAGGGGGATAGCCGATGAGGCCCGGGGGGCGGTGCACAAAGTGCAGGTGAGGGCCTCACTCTGAATTACTGCAGCCGCACTTTCTGCGCAGCATGCACATGCCTGCACATGCTGTGTGTGAGGGCTCAGTTGTTCAACTGCAAGCGCCGGCACATGAACTTACCGAATAGCAACATGCCCCCAGCTGAAAACACACGAAGTTAGCTACAACACACTGACACGCACACCCAAATGATGCAGATTATTTGCCGTACTGAATGACATGAGCGCCGCTTGCTTTCTGCAACGGCGCCACCACGGTGTTGGTTCGTTGCTGTGTTTTCCTCGTCGAGTGTCTTGTATGCAGCATAGTTATCCTTGACGAGGTGCTTGCGAACGTGTCACAGGTTCGTGTTTGGTCCCCTCTGGCCACCCGCCGTGCGTCCCATGGGGGCTCGGCAGCCGCACCCGATAGCCCCGTTTCCAGCCCGGGGTGCTGTGCACGGCCCTGGCTGCTCCGCTGTGAACCCCGAGCCCCAGAAGAGGAATAGATACTTCAAACGCGATGCTTCTAGAACTCTCTGCAACTTCCAACTCCAAATAAGATGCATTACTAGATGTCTTTACACAGATGCAGAGGCGCCGCCTGCAGCCACGTGGACATCGATGTCGGGCGCCTGCTTCCAGACCTTTGTGCAGCAGCGCCTGCAGCTGTGAAGGCTCAATAACAGCCACACACCATACTTGTGTTTGTCAGTGCAATAACTTTTAGATGATACTAATCATTGTCCGTGTACTGTCGTGTTCGTGCCCGTGCGTTATAGTTTGTGCAGCTAGATTGATTAACAGCTTGATTAGAAACACAAAACACGTTTCTAGTTCACGGATTTTATGAGAGGGCGGCATTCGTACTGTGACTGTGCCTTTTGGCGTGGGTGTGGGTCCGGGCCAAGCAGTCCTCATGAACTTGGATGTGTCCTTGCGTGCTAAGGCTTGCATGTGTCCCTGTGTGTTGCGCACCAGGTTGAACGGATGCTGGTCGTGTGCAGCACAGCTGGTGTTGCCTGCACAACCATGGGGTCCTTGCTGTTGTGCTTGGTGATTGACAACTCGTAGCTGCCTGCGATGGTTTGGTTACAAGGTTTACTATACCTCCTGAATGTATGGAAGATGCGTGTGCTCAGCGGGGTGCAGATGTTCATTGTTCTTGTGCTCATGTGTATTGTCAGCTTGTTGAGCGTGCGCTGAGATGTCGTGTTTTGGTCACTTGAGCTGCTTTGCGGCTGTGAACGCCCGTTAACACTTTGGTTCCTTTCCAATGAAGGTTCTAGCATATCACTGATGTTGCATCTTGATATCTGTATCACTGTAGATGCTTTATGTCTTGTGCAGTCACGGTAAGTAGCCCACAGTGGGTTGTTGGCGGGAATTGTGTTTCGGGTTGTGAGCACATGCAGCTCCTGCTGGGCAAGCAGTGTTCTTGTAGTGGCCCATTATATTGACTGTGATGGTGTACTACGCGGCCATGCTGGTGTGTACGTGCAACAGGAACCGCTTGTTTGTGCCGGCTGCCTGTGGTCGCAGGACACCCTACATCATTTTTTCACTATTGCTTCGTTTGCAGCCCTAAAACTGCTCAGCTGTGCTTTGGACGCCTGTGCTGATGTGTGGTTTCACAAGTGTAAGCTATGTGCGGCACACTCCAACATGTGCACCCTCATTCACTGTTGAAGGCTGCTCAGTCATGGTGTGGTGCATGGTGCCGCCACTGCGCTCGCTGTGCCTGCCTGCCAGCCCTCTACTCTCTTAGTCTGACAGAGGGGCTTCCAACGCCACTGTCTGTTATCTTCTCTTGGTGAAACGTTGCTAAACACTGATCGTAATGATTCGGGAACTCCTCTTATCACTACTCTTATCGCAAATTTCCGTAGGGAATAAGTAATCTACGCAGGAAACAACGCAGCTGTGGATCGCTGGCCACTGCCTGGCACCCTCGCAGGCGGTACACGATTGACAGCTCACATTGCAAAGTTTGGAGGTGTAATGGTAGCATACTCCTGGCTGCGCAGCTAGCCACATCGCACCACCGGTCATCGGGCACGTCCCACAGTGAGAATCGGAGGCTCTCGAGCATGCCGGCAAGGCCCACGCCCGATCATGTGCATACACATTCTGGATCATACAGAACACCCTCGTCACCTCTTCCCCTGGAAGCCCCTGTGGCCACTACAGTGGATGCCATGAGCTTGAATCTAACCCTGTACCCCACCTGCGTTCAACACCCCCAGCAGCTGGCAGTAATTCACACCACGCCTTTGTTGCCCCCTGCCCGATTACCGCCTACACGCAAAAGGCAGCCCTTCTCCATTACATCTTTCGCTCCAAGACGCGCTCGTGTTTGTGTTACAGGGCTATTAAATTTTCTGAAGGTTTCTAAAAATAATCTTTTTGAATTTGTAAAAGAACTCGTGGCGGGCTTTGAACACCGAGCTGCTTTGTATGCAGGTGACCGCAGCATCACCAGACTCCACAGCGTCAGGCACCCTGAGTGATGAGGAGGCGCTGGATGAAGCATCACCCCGTGGCAGTGTGCCACAAAGCAAGAGCCGTTTCAAAAAGATTTTGAAGGCTCTAAAGATGTCGACCAAAACCAAGGACGTTGCCTCCGCAGGAAAGCTGCATGCACGCAACGGCTCTACCTCTCGTGAAAACCCTTCTAATCATTCGACAACCATGCGCTGCTGAAAGCATTCCCGACCCCAAGACATGCCAAGTCTTGATGCATAAGCAGTAGTTGCAGTAGTTGTTCTTGTTGATGATGTGTCGAGGTAGGGTTCTGCGCGCGAGTGTGGCTACAAGCGCTGCAGAGGCATTACCACCTTGTGATTTTATTGGTCAGCTTATATCTATATGCTTGCGTTGTTCTGTTCTGTTCTGTTGTGTGTGTGCTTGCATTGCCCGGGGGTGTGCCTGTCCCATCCTGTTGGTTGAGCTGTGGTATTGTTTCATTATGAGGTGATTGGTATGAGGTCATGTTGATGTAAAGCAAGGGAGGTTCAGCTCGTATGCTCCGTGGAAGGGCGACTTGAGAGACACTGGCCATGCTCGAAGGCTTGGGGTACCTGTTGTGTGTGCGCCATGCGAGTCAGATTCCAGCACAGAGGAGTAGACTGAGTGACTCCCTGAGCGTGTTAGGTAATTGAAATGCAAGACTGTGGTGCTGTTCTTTACAACGAATTCATGCACACTACCGGTCAGGCGCCGTTCTTGGCCACTGAAATATCCACGCATGGCGCTCATGAGATCATGTTTGACATGAAGGACGGCAACACCGGCAACACCGACAACTTGTTCGTGGCGCAGTACTTTCAGATGGTCAAGGGCATCCGCCTGCAGTTCCCCCGCCTGAAGAGCGTCGTGGTGCGCGCCCATGCACACGTGCAGCCTGTGATGTGATATGCTGCGTGCTGTGCTTTGTGCTGTCTCATGCTGAGAGCCGAGGGGCGTGTCATTCTAAACAGCTGCAGCCCCCCCCCCCCCCCCCCACCTGTGTCGATCGAGGGGGAAGCTTGCATTCAGGGTCACTAGGGTTTTAGGGTATAAGGCAGTGCGGCGCATGCAGAGGAAGCCGAGAGGCTTCCTCTGAGAGGGACCCAATCGCGGCGCCGTTGGAGCTCATGTCAATCCAGCGTGGAACATGGTCGGTGTGAGCACCCACCCCCCCCCCCCCTCCCCCCCCGCAACACCCTTCGTGTTATGTTGTGTACTTGACATAGTGTTGCCCCTGGGCCTTGCATTGAACAGCCTGTGCGGTGGCAAGTCTGCGTACACTGCACCTGTGCGAACATCGCTTCAGTGGTGTAAGTGAAAGCGCCTGCTTGCAGCTCCCTGCGCTGCGGTGTATGTGCATGTGCTCCTGCTGCGCGTCACGGCACGTGGCGGCCATGCATGCGTCCCTCCCTCGCTTTCACTGCCAGCCCCCTGTTTCTCCTTGTGCAGCTGCATACCTCCCAAACCACAAGTTTGGTCAACACAAGCCCCTCACAGAGCGTGGCAGCTCATGCAGTTTGCAGGGCAACATGAGATTCTCGAGCTGAACAGTTTGCTAGTGTGTGCAGTTCAAGCTGCTGGCGCCGGTGACCATCACGTGCTGGGCAATTGTGGTGGTGCGGGACAACCACGACCTGCAGGGCGGCGGCCTCGGCAGCCTCCGACTTTTTGGTGAGTCCATCATGGGCGCCTTCACTGGCATGGGCATCGTCATGCCTCGGGTGCGCCCCCCCCCCCCCCCCCCCTCTCTTGAAAGCTGTTTACAGTGAGACTCTGCGCCTGCCAGCAGGGCAGTTGCTCACGCCGCAGCGCAGCCCGCACCACCGGCCATGCACCTTGCTGTGTTGTTGAATGAGGGGGCGGCAGTGCAGGAGCCAGACCATGTGGAGTGGGGGGGTGACCTGCAGCGGTATGTGGGCAAGCTGGAGGGGCAGGCGAAGCTGCACGGCGCCGTGGTCACCACCATCAACTCCCTCGCCCGCAAGAAGAAGGTACCCGACGTCACCTTCTTCATAATGCCCCGCCGCGGTGCGCCCCCCCCCCCCTTTGGGTCTCTCTGTGTGTGTGTGGCAGCGGTTGCTGCATCACAGCAAGCTCAACGTCTGATGCGCATGCACATAGATTCTTAGGAGGTGTTGGAACAAAGCCAGGCTACCTTAATTAGCAAACACCGTCACCAGAGCTCAGATGGGTAGTGGTAGAGGTAGGCTGGCGGTGTCTCAACAAGGAGGCTCTCGCCCTCTACAGTCAGGGCTGCAGCATCGATGCATGCAGTATGCTCATGCACACACATTTTTGTTCGTCTGCCCACTGCCCCAAGAGGGTTGGGGTTGGGCAGTGCCCCTCACTTGTGATGCCGCGCTGCAATGAGCATTAATTTGCATGGGCACACTACACTCTGTGGTGCTTTTGCAACGGTAGAGGTTGAGTTGTGAGGGTAACCCTTTTCATTACTATTAGTGAGCATGGCTCCATATGGTGAGGGTGGCATGCATGCGGTGCAGACCCGCTGCTGTACAAGGTCATCAAGCGTGCAATGGACAGCCAGATCGGCCGCATCAGCCAGGTGATCATCGCCGGCAAGGCCTCCGGCCTGGGCAGGGCAGGTGAGAACACCTTCCGCAACTCTCTACACCAGTACTGCGTCAACGTCGGCCTCAAGGTGCTTGCGCCCTCTGTCTCTCTCTTTTCTCTCTCTCCCCTCATGCATGCGTGCATAGATGGTACAGAGTGTTCTGGTTGCTCCTACCTTCTGTGTATGCATGCATTGTATGCATTTGTTTATGTAGCGGTGCCATAGGGGTTCAACTTGCCCTTCATCTGCCTGTGTGAAAAGCTGCAGTGGTGCTGGGGGTTACCTGCCTGTACGTTTCCAGTTGTCTGCATGTGAGTGCTGTCATTTGCTATGCAGACGAGCGGTCATTATCCTGCTCAAGCACTTTTCGTCGCCGCTGTTGTGATCTTGAATCTGATTACGACAGTTCGCAGTGAACATATCTGTGTTCTTCTTGCTGTGAACATCTGAGATTTCAAGCTTGCGCAGGTGAATCACAAGCTTGGAGGCGCCAACGTTCGGAGCCATGGACTGGGCGACAAGCTGCAGCAGGCGCCGCCACTGTGGACCAGCAAGCCCACCATTCTCTTCGGCATCGACGTGTCCCACCCGCAGTCCAACGACCCCAGCGAACCCTCCATCGTGGGCCTCGTCGCCTCCCTCGACAAGTACGCCCCCCTCTTCCTGCCTGCCTGCCTGAAGACCTGTCAGAACGTTCCAGAACCTTCCATAGTGTCTTATGACTAGTCTTTCTCAACACGTCAAGGTAGTGAAATAGCCAACAGCAACTGACACTGAACATCCACCACTTCACTCGAACGGCACAACAGAACCTTCCATGGTGTCTCGACACATTCCATCAATTTCCAGTATTTCTTGACACCTTCCAGTATGTCTAAGCACCTGTGTCAGAATTTCTCCAACACCTCCCAGCACCATGGGCCCGATGCAGGGTGGCTCGATGAGGACCGCAGCCGCATGTAGAGCGCCACACTCTCTTTTTTTCATGCACAGAGATTATGACTTGGTAGTGATCGTTGCATGCACTGACATGAATGCTCTACATGCGTGCAGGAACATGGCGCAGTATGCATGCCGCATCAAGCGTGTGGTCTTCAGGCAGGAGGTGGTGCAGGACATGCAGGCCGACATCCTCGCGCTGCTCAAGGTCTTCTGCGCCAAGAACGGGGGCACCAAGCCCGTGGCCATCGTCATCTACCGCGACGGTGTCTCCCATGGAGAGTTCAAGGAGGTGTGCGCTGCCCCCCTCCCCGCCCCTGTTTCTCCCCCCCTGCTTATGTTGCGGCTGCCTGCATGAATTTTGGTCCTTCAGTGCAGCTGACTGTGTGCGGGCATCCCATTGCTCCGACTGTAGGCGAATCTACCATCTCAGCGCCATCATCGCTACAAATGATAGAGTTCGACCATCATCAGTGGGCGCTTTTGGTATTAGCACAGAACCTTACAGCCAGTAGCGGCGAGCGCTGCCCAGCAACACACTCACCCGCCGTTCTGCTCAAGCTTGGGGTGATAGGGCAACAATGCATGCCTTCGCAGGTCCCAGCGTGCAATGCAAGCAACTCATCCTTCTGTTACTTACTATACGAGTACAGAACACAGCAGGCTCCTCCCCCTGCTGTGACACCAATGAAACAAAATGGTTCTGCAAGAAACTGACGGCACCGTGGCTACAGGTGCTGGTGAACAAGTACACCGCGGTGCGCAGGCCTGGAGCTCTCCGAGGGCTACACCCCCCCCATCACCTACATCACCATGCTCAAGCGCCACAACGCGCAGCTCTTCCCCTGCAGCCGCGACTGCGGCGACGGCTCCGGCAACGTCAAGCCCGGCACGTGCGTCGACTCCTCCATCACCCTCGCCGGCGGCTTCGACCTCTACATCAAGTCCCACAAAGGCATCTAGGGCACCGTGAAGAGCGCCCACTACCACGTGCTCCACGACGAGAACCACTTCAACCCCGACGCGATCCAGATGGCCACGTACTGGCTGTGCTACTCCTTCTGCAGGTGCTCTCCCCCGCCTTGCGTCAGACCCTATACTCAAGTGTCATGGCTTGGTGCTCCTTGTTAGCTTGATTCCCTGTCGTTGCTCCGGTAGTGGCATGTCCTGTGTCGTTTGTGCGAGGTTCAGCTAAGTGGTCATGCGTTGATTTGCTGGTACATGAGCCTTTCTGTGGAGTTATGTCTGTAACTTGACACACTGCTTCTGCAGGTGCACGCGGTATGTGTCGTACTGCCCGCCAGCCTACTACGCCCACCTGGTCGCCGAGCGCGGCCGCAACCTCCTCGACCGCGACGGCATCAGCGAGGACTTCGCCAGCAGCCATGGCGACAGCGGCGCCCCCTCCACCAGCAGCGCCGCTTCTGATGGGGCCGGTCAGGGCCCCCACATGTTCATGCCCCACCCGGACATCCTCAATAAGATGTACTTTGTTTGAAGGGTGCCTGAGGCCCTGCTTGTGAAATCGGCGCCAAAATGTTGTCCACAACGCATGCATGCCTGCCATGCGCAGGTGATTATTAGTTGTGGAACCGTCTGCTTGTTGCTGGGAGACTGCCCCCTGCGCTGCATGGTCCACTGCCACTCTGCTCAGATCGAATGTTTGGATTGAATGTTCGAAATTTGAGTTTGTATCTCATCGACAGTGAGAGTTGCGAGAAGAGAGTGGGTTGGAGGAGTTGGAGCCCTGCAGTGCATGCTAGGCAGCCTCCATTTCAAAGCAGGCGGTAGGTTTAAGAAGTGTTGTCTCATCCTGTTCTGTTGTTGTTTGTTGTGATGTGTTCTGTGTACATTATGTAGTGTCTGTGCTATGTATGCAAGGCCACTGGGAGTGAGCTCGTGAGGCTGCGCAAGTCGTGCTGAAGGAGAGCAGCTGAGATGGCAGGCGCTAGAGTGCGGGACTGTGGCGTGGCCGCGGCGGCCGCTGCGTCGGCGAGCGCCTCTGGTGGTACGCTTGGCTGCTGGCGCGCCGCAGATCGGTCGCCGGCCACGTCACGCGTCATGCATTCCAGGCTCCTGCATCTGCTTCGTGTTTGCTGGGTTGGATTTCTCGTGGAAAGGAAGAAATCGTGTGCAAGAGTCGTGTTGACGCATTGTTGCATTGAGTGTGAGGTGCTTGGACGTTGGCAGGTGGTGTTTGGTAATGCGTTTGGGGTTGGAGGGTTGGATGCGTTCGTATCGAACAGCTGGAGGGCGGCGTGCAAGTGACGTCGATAGTGGTGTGGCACGGTAGCACAGAGGTCTAGGAGCAGGAGGCAGCGTGCGCGGAGCTCGTCTGCGCATCTTTGTTTGTCAAGCACGTGCACATCATTGCCCCTCAAACTGCAGCTTGTTAATGTCATGCGCCTCACGCCTTGGGAGCAAGTCGTTGGCAGTTATGTAGAGCCCCGTGCTGAGGTCATGCATGGGGCGGCAGCAGTCTTGTGGCTTGGTGCAGGGTGCATCGCCACTGGCAGCACAAAGAGCGCATAGCACTAGGAGCATCCATGTCATGCCACAAACGAACTCAGAACAGGTGCAGCACACGCCACACCACCGGCAGTGTGTTTGCATCGCGAAAGGCGCGGCTCACAAGCATGGAAGGTGCGTAGAGTGTATGAAATTGGCCAACAACAACTCCAGTAACGCAACCAGCAACCAAGGAACACCCACCACCAAGCAGAAAACACACCAAGGCCAGAATGAAGCAAACAGCCTGCCACAGAGACAGCGCCAAGCCCTGCAGCACAGGGGGAAACAGCGCTGCACAGAACAGAGGGGCCGGCGCCGCATGCGGCCATTCCCGAGTGGTGCCACCAGGAGAGACCAGAACAGGTGGACACCCGGGAAGCCGCAGGAGGGGAAAGGGGGCAGGGACATGGAGGCAGTATAGGTGCGCTGCACCGGCACATTCAGCTGTGCCGGTGCATTTTCTTGTGGTGAGCCCCGCCAGCATTTTCTTGTGGTGAGCCCTGCCAGCTGCAAGTTAAAATTGCATCAAGAATATTCTTACACCATTTTCACCGAGAGTGCTGGAAAAGAGTTTCGTGATGGGGATGTTTTTCCATGCGAGTGTTGGTGATTATTGTGTGTTCTGTGTTGAAGCAGCTGTTGGATAGTTGCTTCTGGCTTTGATGATATTCCCCATATCGTGCATTCTTGGCTTGATACGGCATTACAATGACAGTCAATGTGTTGACAAGACGGATAGGCAGTGAGAAGACCGAAAGTATAACCGCAATATCACGCCTCCAAGACACTGCCACTGCAATCCACAACAGTACCATTCACAGTATCACCACGTACAGTTCGAGAATCCGAGCCAACTTCTGACAGGTTTAGCACAGGTAACAGCAGTTTTGTTTTGAAACGCGTAGATCTTGGGTTTACAGCCTTGCTTGTTGTAAACGCTCTTGCCTTGCGGGGCCCTGATGTGCCTGCTGGTGAACCTCGTAGGGACGCACACGTCACCACCACGTTTGAATCCGTGTCTACGTGGACCTAGATTACCGAATCAAACCCCATTTCAAGGAAGAGATAGGCTGTCAGCGTGCCCTCGCTTTGACATATGCTTATGAAGTCGGACCAGATGAGCAAAGTTCGAGCGGAGAAACGAAGGAGCGAAACGAAGTACATCAGAAGATGCAACGAAACAGTGCGCTTCAAAAGCTGCTTGCCATCACACGTATATGCCCTTGTGCATCTTGCTCCGACAGGCTCCAAAGCGTGTGCTGTTTGCGCTTACCTTTAATACAGCTGCAGGCTTTTGTAGCGGGACATTCTGGCTCCGAAAATAGCGTCTCGCTTTGCATCGATTTACAGCCTTGCAAACTGACAAGTTCGAGTGCTTGCGCCAGCAAACGTAAATCAAGAGCTGCAGAATCGTTTAATGCGTCGTTTTGTGATTTAATTGTGCCTGAATGGTCACTGAGTGTTTCGGGAAACGTCTGGTTTTCCTCCAGGCTGTGAGGGGCAGTGCAGGGGCAGTTTCTTTCCGTCATGCACATACGAAACGTGAAATAAATCAAAGTACTATTCGTACGAGTTGTCATACTCTCGTGCTGTGAGCTTGTGGTGCACGGCTGTATCGCGCTCCCTTGTGGTTCAGCAATCGTACTGGATTGCTGAATCGCTAGAACAACACTTCTTCCGGAGTATTCTCTCCGCAAAATAACGCCCATTCATCTGATTTTGTCCAGAGGTATCACTTGGGGTCGTTGAAGGGCCGCGCACGCGTGTCTGGGTGGAGTACAGCATACGAGAATGAGACGAGATTCATTCGACACAGCAGGCCCAGAGCACGAATTGCACTGCCAAGAATAGATTGCCCCCGAATACTGACAGTTTGTTGTATTGTATTGCACAAGCCTAATCAGGAACCAAATGTTTGGTATGTTTTCCAGCAGCCTGTGTACACTTCTGAATCTCAGCACACAGTGTAGCGAATTGGAATACCAGTGTACTACAACAGTTTGCAGAGCACTCTACCAGTGCGATATCACTCTCCTACGGCAGAGAGAGCACCAGCAGGAAGGACCAACATACTCACATGTATCCTAGTGGCCAGAGGTGAACTATATGCATGAGCATGGAATCAACACACTCAGGAGGTGCAAAAAATTGTTTGTGGGTACTGCAAACAATTTCTGGGATCTCCAGACAAGCTTTATATATGTCATCTCAAATCATGCACGTCTCCAAGCGCCCACACCGTCACATAGCAAGCAAATAGACGCCCCAAATCAGAGACCACTGTGCAGGGTTCAGTGACAGCGAAAAGCGCATTCTTTAAGTTGCGGGCGAGCTCAAGCAGTAATCACACGGCAACCGGCAGGTGCAGCCAGCAGGGGGCATGATCGTGCTCGAGCTTGCAGCGATGGTGGGCGTGGTGGTGGCGTGGACGCGGCGGCCGACCAGGTACACAAGAAAGCATCCAGTCCGCGGAGAAAACCCGGCACCACCGGGTGTGCTCCTCCCACATCACGCCCTGCTTCAGCTGGTGCTGTGGTACGTGTGGCGCAGCATGCCTTGGCTTCAGCGGGTTGGTGGGGTGTGCCTGCGCCCTGTGTCACCCTCTGTGCCGGCAGGGGCGGGAGGGCGCACTGAAGGGAACAAGGTAAGGAAGGTTGGGCAGGGGGGCAGGGGGGGGGGGGCAGGAGCTGTGAAGTGGAGCTGGGCAGTCAGCAATGCGAGGTTCCAGCAGCGCTCCACAGGCCCACTTGTATGGCTCCTTTACACAAATTAGAAAGCTAAAGACTACTCCCAACAAACCCAAAATATCTGCATGTAAGGGTAACTAGCTGTATAGCACAGGTTATCAGCAGGCATCCACCATAACTGCTTGCATGCGATGCCCACGTTGGGAAGAAAATTCCTTCCACGCCACAGGAGCTGCACCAACACCGCCCAGACTGAACACCCGACAGCGCACACCAACATGACATGCAAGTGGCGTGCAGTGCCGGGCAGGCCCCCAGCAGTGCAGATGGTGGTGGCGGACCAGAACTCAGAAGCGACGCTCATGCCCCTGCTGCCCCCGCGCATGCGCCCCACCATGCGCAGCCTAATCTTCAGGCATCATCGGTGCGTGCACTGCGCACTGCGCCGCGTGTTTGAGTGGCGCATGACACGGTTCCCGTGGAGTTGCCCGGACTGTGTGAGTATCCACTGCAACCACCTGCAGACTGCCAACAACATCCCAGACCTTGAGCATGTGCATCTTGTGCGGCGGCTGAGGATGTGCCGGCGCCACATGGAGAAGCTGGACGACCGGGAGGTGCCGTATGTGTCCTCCGCCATGTGGCATGTGCTGGTGAGGACGGGGTGGAGCTGCAAGCTGTGCAGGGGCCAGCTGTACAGGCCCAACATATTCTAATCAGCCCCATCAATCGGTGCGTGCTTCTCAAACTTGCACCTTGACCGGCAGGCGCCAACGCACAAGTACGGACCTAAGCAGGTTCAGAAACCTGTAGAAATGTGCTTAGAACTATATGTCGCTCACCTTCATGCACGGGCTCACCTCTAGCCACTCAGCTTCCATAGCCATGCATGGGGGCACGTTGGGGCTTCTTATAAGCTCCCTATGCTGCATATAGGCTATGCTCTATAAAAGAGTGCCAGTGGGACAGTAGGTGCTGTGTAGCTGCTGCACCACCTATGCTTTCTTGGCACTGTACTGTTGTCGCCCACCGATTGCGGCCACTGCTTGCCCACTGATTGCGCAAACGTGGCAAGCGAGTGGTGGGGGTTTTTCACATTCATTCCTGACGATGTGTTCCTGCCTCTGCAGCCTCTCGGCAATCCGAAGAGCATCCGTAGGACTCTCACCATGGCTTGCCCCCCTTCAGCGTTGAAGACGGACTTTCTCGTTGAATTATTGTCATGGGGCACCCCCCCCCCCCCCCCCCCGCGCACACTTATCCATCAATTCGTGCCAAGCCTGGCACTGTACTCTGGCATGCGCAAATGCAGAGTACATGCTATGGCCTGCTTGCTTTGAGTGTCAGGCTGCTTCCGTTGTGGATGTTAAGCACATCCACAACAGAAGAGAGGCAGCCGCGGCGCGTACGTTTCTGAGTGTGCGCCGGGGGGGCGGCGGAGGGGGGGGGGGGGCAGTGACAAAATAGGACCAACGGTTTCAGCCAGAGACGTCAACACCTTGCGCTGAAACTGAGCAACATTCCAGCGCTCCTGGCTGGAGTCTTACAGCGTGAATAAGAAACAACTGCAAGAGTGTAAGCAGTTGAAGCGAGCCACCTTGATTGCCGGCCTCTCCTTCTCATGGCACACGTGCACACTTCAGCATGAGGCGTTGCCCAGCTGGGTGTGCCCACCATGTACGCAGAGATCACGCAGGCAGAATAACACATGATAGAGACGCTGCATGATGCGTGATGCAATGTGACAGAGTGTAAAGCACTTCAATGGCTACTGGGGGGGCCTCAAGACCCCCACTACCACCGGGCTTCACAAACCTCCAACCTCCTACTCCTTTCATCCAAGATTCCTGAAATACCGCTGCATTCATGCATTGTTACTGATTGGAGGTTCCGCTTGAGGTAAATTCGTCTTGAAAGTTCCTAGGAGCTTTAGCGAGCCTAGGACATGGGATGTCCCTCTGAAACCACACCACCAACCACACCAGTGCTGGCCCCTCCTCCATGGGCATCCTGCAGCCATCCTAGAGACCTCAAAAATGGCAACATGCTCGGGCCAGCAGCTGCAGCTTCAGTACCCAGGTTGGCAGCAACATCATTCCACTTTTTTGCCAGGACAGCTGCTCTCACAGCATCAATGAACACTTTGCGGCCCTTGACTGCTGCTTGCGCATCCACGCCGAGCACGAAGCCTGCCTTGTAGCCCTGCTCAGCGCCTTCCATGTGCCCAAACGACCACACCAGGGGCAGCATCGCACTGTATGCGTTGTAGCCCTCTTCAGAGCCTCTCTGGTGACCGTGCCTCCACACCAACGCCAGCACCAAGCTGCCATACATCAACATCGGAACCCATGGGAACCCATGGGAACGCCCCGCAGAGCTCACATGTGGCATCGCCTTCGTTGCAGATTTTGTTGAGATAGGAGATGTACCACGAAGCACCCCTGCCACCAGCCTGTGTGCAAGTTGTATGTATTGAAGCTATATGGTGGTCGCAGAGCGTTAGCGCAGCTGGGTCAATGCCATTGCTCGACTTTAAGCCGTCCTCGCACATGCGCCAGATCTTCCAGCACGTGCCGTAGTTATATCCGATCTCCCGCATTCTTTTCTGGTATACTCGCAGCAGCAGGCAGCGCCTACAGAGAGCAGTCGATCAGTTGAGCTGCAGAAGGACCGCCAGTGGGGGCAGGCAGCAAGCGCGCAATAGCCCCGTCAAAGTCTTTCCAGGTGAGGAGCGTGCCCCACGAGCGGCCCCAGACGGTCACTGCACATGCACTCCTCTGTCTGAGTGCCTCAAGGCCCTTGCATATTGCAGAGACGGAAGTTCAGGGCATGAATGAACTTGCCAGAGAACACGTTGGGGTGTCGCAGACAGTACATGAGGTCATCCATGGCTAGGACATGCATTGGTTAGGCCTGGCCAGGGCTGGTAGGATATGTATGGCATGGGGAATCTGCAAGAAAGGCAGAAGGAATTTGAAATGATTCAAAAGTGTTGAATGCATCATCTACAAGGACGCTCCATTCCAGAGGTAAAGAGCCAGAGACAAGAAGAACATCATGCCCTAGTAAAAATGCACATGGGGCCTGGGGACGCCTTGTTGTAGCTCTTTGGGGGCGTTGAGGCCGAAACCCTGCTTGGGTATGGCGAGGTTCCCAATTAGGCGTTTCCAGACCAAAATCCCAGGAAAGGGAAGAGGAGTGAACACATATGCTGCCAAAAGAACTTTGGGTAGCATACAATTGGTACGTCAGTTCCAATCAGGTAATCTGGAGCCGGGGGATATTTCATTTCGGTCGGAGTTGAGTCCAATGGCGTCGCAAGGCGAAGCACTTCCCCACATATCTGTCCAACTTAACCTCATCCTGAAGTAGCATGAACAACTTCTGTATTGAAAATTGCCGTTACACATGGAATGTAGTGCCCTCTGCGGCGGCAGCTCTTGCCGATGTGCCTGCCAGCCCCCCTCATATCAAGAGAAACGACCTTTGAGAACAGATGAGGGAGATCGGCCGTGAGTGCGGGGCCTGCTGCATGCTGTGGCTCCAGTGCGATGAAAGTTCAATAGACGATATCACTGGGCCAGCACTGGAAATTCCTCGTGGGACATTCTGGAAAGCATGATTCAAAATGATTCAAACAAAGACGCGGCACGATTGCAAGGAAGTGGTGTGCCCTCGCAAGTAGCAATTTCAACACCTTATGTGCAGACTTTACATCCTGTGAATACGTATCTGTTGCTACCAGGGGGTGCCTCGCGGTGCACTGTACAGTCAATCACTCCAGTCAATCACTCCAGTCGGTCCCGACTGGACCCCGTATCGCGCATGCTGGTCCAAAATCATCAACATGTTCGCTCCGTAGACAGCACACCCCTTGCAACGCACCATAGTATGTCTTAACTACTGTTTGTGCTTTGTTTGCCACCGTTTCGTGCCCTTTCGGCCTGTTTCGTCACGATCCACTCCAGTCGAGGTGAGGGTGGGTCCAGTGGACTGGACCTCTTGTGTCCTTGTAGTGCATGTCGAACTGCGAAGTCATGCGAAGAACAAGGGGATCCTTCGCACAGGTAGAGCAGCAAGCTTCCGAATGCCTTGAGTGCACAGTCTCTCAATATCTGAAAGAATTCCGCAGATTGATGCACGTAGGTCGTTGTGCACATGAACAGACCTAGATCCATATGTATCGGTCAGAATTCCGCGAATTCCCATCAAAACGGCACCCCAAAGATTCTCATTATTTGTGTTTCGTGTTAAAAAAGGAGCCCTTCATACAGCCATCATGCTTGCCCCCGCGGACTGGGGGAGTGCATGTTGCTGATGGCGGGCGCATCAACATCTGTACCGACTGCTTTCATCCTGAAAGGCAGACTGCCATGCCGCCACGCGGTGAGATCTCCACGCTCTCTGATGCTTTCGTTCTACCACTGCAGCCCCATTTAGGACTAGAAAATGCGTTGTATTGCTACAACTCTAAGTGCTTGGCCGCCCTGAAACCCCCAGGAAGAGTGTAAAGTAACCCCCAGGAAGTAGCAGCCTCTCCCAATCCGGCAAGATATTGAATACATATACAAGAGCCGAGTGCCAAGATGTACCTCTCACACGCACCTGCCGCTTTACTCGAAAGCAAACCATCAGGAAAGTGCTTCCCAGCACTCTTAGCCAAACTTCTGGCATCACTGCATCCACAGAGAGTACACCACAGCTGAACACTACTGACTTGCACGTTCTCTGATGTTCTTAGCCTTCCCACGTCTCATGCTACGTTGCGTACCACCTTCATACTGGAGATGCTACTGGATTGTTATGAACGTGTCAAGGTGGAATACGAAGATCTCCTATCTGCAGGCCATCTTCAACGAAGGCGACGCCACATGTGAGCTGTGCGGGACGTTTCCGTGGGCAGCTCTGCTGATATACGCTGGCATCATTCTTCCTGTAACATGGTTCGCTGGCTACAAGAAAGGCTCAGACGATGGGTACAGGGCAGGCATCCTGCAAGGCATAGAAGCAAAGGCGGCTGCTGGGGGTGGAAGGGTTTTCATCGATGCTGTGAGAGTGGCCGTCGCATCCCGCAAGTGAGAGCATGTCACTGTACACCAGACACCAGAAAACAGATGATTTGGTGGCTTACCAGAGGAGAAGGAGGCTGCTGGGGAGTTTCTGGTATGTGCGCAGCAGCAAGCAGCGCTTACAGAGCAATGACCGGGAAATTATTTCGTCTGCAGAGTTAGATCCAGTGTAGGGCGGCAGCAGCCGCTTCGTTGCCTTGGTGAAGCAGTGGGCGGAGAAGAGAGTGCCCCACGAGCGGCCCCAGAGTGTCACTGCACATGTGATGCTTGGATTCGAAGTCTTTTGGTACAGAGTGAAGTGCAGCGGATGATAGGCCCTCGCCACAACAAAGTACAAGCGCGGAGCATGCATGCTGTAGCAGCGTGGCTTGAGTCATGGGCTGGTGGCAGGTGCATACTGTTGGAAAGCGGATGCAGGCGCTGCATGCCCAAATGGCCTCTCAGTCTCAGGAACAAGCAACTGAAGCCTCATGAACACGGTTCCATCAGTTTAACATTTATTACAAATGAAAAATCTCAATAATTCAGGAGATTTCAGCAGAAATCAAGACAATACAGCAGAATGATGAAGAATTCAGTAGAAAGCCACCAGTGAGACGCGGAGAAAGAAACACTGACAAGGAATCGCAATGCGGTCTGGTAGGGCAGAGAAGTATGAAAGAAGCAGTTCTAGAGCACTTACTTTTCTGCCCCAAGGTGCGAGGCCTCCGGCTTCTAGAAACTCTCGCCGGGTAGCAGAACCAGACCAGCACCACTGTAGAAAGAGTACCCAGCGCGCCCATCACCAGCAAGGTGCTGCGCTCTGCAGCCGGCGAGCCTGGATCATTGCCAGCGCCACGCTCTTCAGAAGAAAGCACCGCCCAGCGCATGGTAGATTCCAGCCTGCCTGCCTGCCTTCACACTCTCGCCTGCCACATAGCGTATTCATCTGGCTGTAAGATGCGATGGAGAGGCTCACAGAAAGCGGGGGCTGCAGGCTGCAAGATTGTGCCGCTGCCACATGCATGCGCATCGAGTGGCAAAGTGTTGGAACAAGGGCAGGTTGCATTAACTACTGGACGGGTGAGCTCTGTTCAACACCCCCAGCCGTAGAAGCTCAGATGTGCAATGGTTCAGGCGTTGGAACGCAGCCAGCCTCCTTCAACTACTGGAAATCTGAGCTTAGTGGATGTAGGAGGTGTCAGAGGGGGGGGCAGGCAGGGGTGTCAGGGGGGGCTATGCTCCTACAGAAGGCCGATTAGCTATGTTGCAACAAAACGAGGAGATGAAGACTTCAGTGCACAGTCAGTATGTGCCACATAGCTCAAGTGAAGCAATGCCATGAGGGCAATCCAGAGGGGCTCATGATGCCACAACAGCTTGTAAGTGCAGTTGCAAGCTATAGATCAAGGTGTTGAGCGGCAAGCGCAGACTTTTAGTTGCTCCCATAGGGAAGCAGGGTCCAGTGTCGAAGTATGGTCGCAGATCACTCTGCTAGAACGATGGCATCCTCGCAGCAGAGGAGCACTAGCAGGAAGGACAACCAACATTTGCATATGGACCCCAAGTGACTAAAGGACAGTCTTTTTATGATCATGTACTCACGACAGCTCAGACTTTTACGGTCGTTGAGACTCTCTCGCGAGGGCCCGTGACAGCTCGATCGTTGTCTGTGACAGCCCCATCTAAACGGCTCGTATCACACGTGATATCCCGGTTGGACGCCCATGAGATACACATAATTGTACCTTGAATTGATAAATAGACTCGTAGTACGGATTACAGGCTGTGTGTGACAGGGAGTGCTCTATTGGACATGAGAGCGACTGCTTTGCCACAAAGCCTGGAGGGCACCATGTACAAGTGTGGATAGCCTTCCTCCTTCTGTGCATATTTTAACGATGCTGAAGTGAAAAATATCGTGCTGTGGATGTAGCCGTGCAGATGTAGCTGTCGACAAGTGAGGACGGCATGTCACCTGATGCCTGTGAGCCTGTTAGCCATCCATAGCACCGTGAACTGCATCCAAATGAGAACAAAACAAAGTGTATGGCGCACGTGTCGTGATCACACGGATTCTTGTCTCTCGTAGAGATTGAGCAGGCCTGGCAATCTTGCAACGCATCACTTCACATATACCTCTGCATCGCGAAGATGCCTCAGGTAACATTAGCTGCGTAGCGACAGGTACTAAATTGTGCAACCTCTAGTGCAGACACAGCGATGTGCGAGGGGCAATTCTGTGGTGCTTGAAATTTGTGCTTGAAATTGGAAAGGTAGTGAACCCAAATAGCCAAAAGCAACTCACACAAAATATCCACCACTTCACTCGAATGGCACAACAGCACCATCACGAAATTCTTTCCCAACACTGGGGAAGACTTTGGGTTAATGCCTGTTCACTGCCTTTCCGGTTTGTCTAAAGAGCTCTTCAGAGAAGTGCAGCAGGTCTACAGGGAGGCTGCGGGCACAAGAACGCTTATATATCAATAAATAAAACCCTATCAATGCAGCCTTCGAGAATTGCATAATTCTGCCACTGTGTGGCACTGATGCCGAAGGTCAAAATGAGTATAGCGTAGTCCCCGCAAAATGTACTCATTGAACCAGATAGAAAAATGAAACAACTTATCCAGAGAGTAACTAAAACAAATGAATCCCTACATGCAGCGCAAGGCACTTACATACATTAGGGAGATGTGTGGCATCAAGATCGTTGTGTTGTGCCGAATGCTGCCCACCCTTGCTGTTCCAAGCGACAGGCACAGCTCTGCATTGCGATGAGGTGCCCACGAAGGTGCAGCTAGGTGGGATTAAGCTGCATGTGACCATGACCTGGGCAGCTACATCCAGCAGGAGACGTGAAGTAGTTGAAAATTACAGCTGTACACCAACACCGGATCCTAGCATGACATGTGTGGCCCGGGGGTGTATGTCCATGTCCCACCCCTTCGTGGGTGCCGAGGACGAAGCCCTTCTTGGCTATGGCGTGGTTCCCGATTAGTTTTTGTTTTTAGCACATGTGTGCAGACACACACTTCAACAGGTGTTGACATCAACAGTTGAGCGGCTCACAAGAACAACGAGGGCACCAGCGCAGCACCTCTAAAAGCCAGCAACACAGCAGGGACCACAAACCGCAACTACACAACATCTTCTACGAAGCATAAGACACGCCAAGGTAGAGTAATCCAAACAGTCAGGCACCGCCGCAGAGACAGCGCTAAAACTTACACACAAGCACCACATGTCAGCTGCACAACGCAGAGGCACCACAGCGCAGAACTGACGGCCTGACGCTGCAGGCAAGGCACCACCATGGGTGCCCTCAGCCAGGAGAGACCACAGCAGGAGGACACCCAGGCGGCCGCAGGCTGCCCATAGAATTTGGTAGCGGGGGAAGGGGTCATCAACATGAAGCGAGGAGCTGGGGAAGGGGGCACCAGAGGAAGGAGGGGGACCATGGAGGTTCCTGAGGAGGCTGAGGAGGAAGGGGGCGAGTACGTGCGTGCGGGAGAAAGCCTCACAGGGCAAGAGCGCTAAGTGGAGGGAAGGGGGGGACTGCAGCACAGATGTGGGACGGGGACATTGTAGCTGAGGTCGCTGCAGCATCATCAGTGGGGACTGCACGGCCCGCAGGAGGGCCTTGACAGCAACCTGCGTCAACTATGACATAAGAGTCACCAAATTTTGTTTCTGTAAATCTTTGTAAGGGAAACCAAGGTCCCTAACCTCATGAGGCCTCATACAGTGCATGATGGCTCATGCATTCATATTCCGTCATGTGAAATGTTTCAGCACCTTGTAGGATCCGCCTCCTTTTAGGATCTAATAGCATGTGATCTGGACATTCGTGTTCCCAGAATGACACTTTTTTCATTTGCTTTCTTCCTTCTGCGAGTTGCTGAGCTCCCTGTAGGTGTGACACGTCCGGATTGCTACATGTGCAACGATTCTGAGTGGAGGCACGCTACATGTAGTCACCATGGTGCACATTTTCGCAGTCAAGACAGGAACCATTCGTCACCCTGGTCTGTATTTTGCAGGTACAGCTTGAGCTGTGGTGGCATTCGCAACACAACATATCCGGACTCTTGAACATAGCAGCAGTAGCAGAAACAAGCACGGCTTGGTCGATTCGTCAGAGGAACTGCTCAAAATTTCATACACCAAACCTTATCGCATCACGGGTGCTTCCTCGAGACGATCGTTTGCAATGGTGCGGGCCCGCAAATGTTTAAAGCCTCTGTCTGCCTCGCAGCACGACAACGTGAACAGCTTTGCTCTCGCCTGTGCTGCGAAATATCATGTTTACTGCTTCCTGTGTGTTCTTGAACTCGTATGTGCAATGCTGATCCCCCAGTGGTACCCACAAGATGCTACTCACAGTGCTTACCGATGGACGACAGACTCCGTGATTGAGACACCGCCATGCTGTACCCAAGTTACAAACTTTTACACCTGCAGGTGTTAGGATTGCGGACATTGCGTCGTAACCTCAGTAATGTGAAAGAATGGACTGTGGAACATTGGGGACTCATCTGGCCACCAGCTGCCCTGCTTGCAATTACATCTTGGATTGTCGTTGTCACAAAATCAATCATGGCACTCAGCAGAGGTGTGAATGTTGGCAATCGGCTCAAGACCACTGCATCTCCCGAATTCGAACAGTGACCGTGCTCTGCCGAGCATGTACAACCAAAGTGAGCCATTTAACTTCCACATTATCTCTCGAGAACATCCTGAGTATCTCCTGTCTCAGGATCCTGATGGTTCTCGTTTCCTCCGAGTACCTGGGCAGTACTTGGTGGCTCTACAATTGTTCCTCTGCACTTTTCTGCATTGGCCATCATGCTGACCTCGTGAATGCAGGTACCGCCCGACTAAGTGTTTTCGGCCAGATGGTCATGGGGGTTGGGGCGGTTCGACTGACGCTCATATCTCTATGTTCAAATCCTGTTGTTGGTCTCATAGATATGACTAATTTCATGGCGTTCCTACCTTTCCTCACCCGCAGGCTGACACAAGATGCCTAGCTTGCATGCCCTTGAGAGTGCTTGCCCACCGTGCAAGGATGGGTCATGGAATGAAGTGGCACAGGGTGGCAATTCGTCCATGCTGGCTCTAGGCGGCCATTGGCACAAACGTTCTTGCTACACGACCACTTCTTGACAACGAGGACTGCATGCAAGAACAACCACCAGAAGAAGTTTGGAGAAGGGGATTGAATAGAGAACAAACTGGATGGGCAGGGTTGCTGGCGGCAATTGTGCCTGTCTGTGGCACCCATGGCCAGTCAGGGCAGCTAAGATTCACTGGCGTGATACATATGTCTGTCAATGTGCAATACCAGGATTTGCTTCAAGGAGAGTCCGTCTGAGTAGTTCAGAATCTGTAACACAATCATATTCAGAAACACTCAAATGACGGCATCTCGTGGCGATATCCTCCAACTTTTGCACTGCTGGCACCCCTACGCAATCATTGTGGGCCGTGGTTGCTGAACCGTGCTGTGCAACATGAAGATGCGCCCCAGGGAGGGAACGTACAGTGAATACTGCATAGAACTGTTGGAAACTAATTTGACGAATCAAGGTCCGTGGACCGCACCACTTACCAAACATGCCCGGACACCGCAAGCTCTGCACTACCCTCCAAGCACTGGGACAACGAATAGTTGTCAGCTCCTCCTGCCATCTCAACAGCCGGTCCTTCAGGGGCACCGGGAAAGGCTCTGCATCCGGAGCCTCCCAGCTCCACCATCGGATTCTAAGCCGCTACGATATCATCCATCCAATGCTTCTGACTTTTGAGCATCGCAAGACATTTCAGATTCGTCAGCTACCTTAACTTTTGGCAGAGTACGCTATGGTGCTAAACAGTGAGGGTGCTTTTCGTTGCTACTTTGATGAGGAAGCGATTTTCAAAGTCCAGTTCCAATACATCGGGTAACCCCCTTGGGTTTTCTCCCCGGGCCTTCTTACGTCTGAGTTCGACCCTGGATGTCTGCCCTCGTTCTCGATTTGATCTTGATGTGTCAATTGCTTGCGTGACAATTCGAAATAATTCTGCAAAATTATGAGCCGATTTCCTATTTAGCTAGAAACATCAGCAAAACGAAGCGTACCTGTGGCCACAATACTGGCCTTTTTGTACCTGCAAAGGCCTGTATTGCGGCCTACAACGCTTGAAAGATGGGTGAGAGCCTACCGATCACACAGCTTGTTTGAGGGGAACAAACCTCACCCAGGCCCGCCAGGGCCCCAAGTGGCGGGTGGGTGGGAGTCCAAAGACCAAAAATCGGTCTACTCAGATCCGTTCTAGGCAGAAACCATCTGAGTGAGGTATTGTAGCACTAGCGTGCTATTTATACCGAACCAGTGTGTTTCTGCTGAGCACCTGGTGATGATCACCACTTCTCATCATGCATGTACGCTCCGTTTTGATCATTTTTCTAGTTCAGGAAAACATGTTTCCCCTCAGAAAAACTCCAGTCATGCCGCACAGACATGGTGTCCACCTTGGTGACATCTGCGCAGTCTTTATTTTCAAGAGTTGTCAGCGTCACTTGTACGTTGAAGGTAAAAGCTTTCACCTGTAAGTACTATCGCAATATATAACCGCAGCAACAAGCACTCCTTGGCCAATTCGTCCAAAGCAGCCCTCAAGATTTCGTGTAACCAATCCTTGTCATTTAGTGAGTGCTTGTTCGTGACGATCGTTTGTAATGGTGCGGCCTCGCTACACAGCCGTATCGATATCATGATCAGTGCTGCACGAAGATGACGCTCAGATGTGTTCTCGCCTTTGTAACGTCCACAATTGCTTCTAATATATTTTTCAACTCATATGTGCGACGATGCTCTCCTGGTAGTGCCACAATATGCAGTTCTCATTGAATCGCCTAGTACCTTGGTGGAGTTCCCACATGCTCCGCCATGGACAGACCAGCATACTCTACCCAGAATACAAGATCCAGGTAGAAAACATCTGCAGGTGTTCGGGTGGAACACTTTGCGCCGACGCGTCAGTAACATGGACGTGCCTGGATGGGTTTCCGGGCTCATCATCACATCAGTCGCTGTTGTAACCGTAACCTGGAGTGCCGTCGTAACCAGATCAGTCGCAGCACTGAGCAGAGGTGCGGCTGTTGTCAGTCGGTTCTGGCGCCCTTGTCGATGCACTCACTGTTGCCAGTCACTGTAAAGCATCTCTCGACTTCGAAACGTTTCTATGCTGCTTGGAAAATGAGCCAAGCTGCTTCCAGGCTGATTATCTCGTCTCAGGAGTTGGTAATTGCTCACGTTTGAGTGCCGTGGCTGGATGAATGTGCTGGATGGATCTTCCACTGTGCTCCTGTGTACTTCTGCGCTGCGAATCAGGCTGGCGGCATGAATTCAGGAACCGCAAGACTGAATCGTTTCGGCCAGGTGTTCATAGGGACAGGAATGGTTCAATTCATACTCACATCTCTGGCGTATGGTCCTGTTTTCGGTCTGCTGCAAATGCTGGACTACGCGGTTTTCTTGCCATTCCTCACCCATGGCCACAGGCTGCCACAAAATGCCTAGCTCGCATGCTCTTGAGGCCGTGTGTGACCAGTCCAAGGACAAGACCATCCACGAAGTGACAAAGGATGCCCGGCTCCAAGAAGCCATTGAACTGCTTGGTAATGAGGAGTGCATAAACTCCGCCAAAAGGCATTTGGAAAGGGAGATTAAATGGGAATCAAGAGGATGGGCAGGGTTGGTGGCTGCATTGTGTTCCTGCCTGCGCCTCCCTGTGCCAGTCACATTAGTTGTTGAATGATGCGATCGTGATGTGTCCGTGCCTCAATTTCGAACAACAGGCTCTGGTTGAAGCAGAATCCTTCTGTGGTGAGAACTCGTAACAAAAATTACATCAGACACACTGAGCTGAGGCGCATGTCCTCGTGGTGGTCTTCCCCTCTCCAGAGCTGGCACCCCCATGGCCGGTGGTTGCTGAAACATAACGCTGTGTTGTGAAACATGACGCTGCATCCCAGGGAGGGAGGGTATAGGGAATGCTGCATAGAACTGTTGGCAACAAGATTGACGAATCAAGGTCCGTGGACCGCACCAGTTACCAAACATGCCCGGACACCACTCGCATGCTCTGTGGTACCCCCCTTGCACACACCTGGGTACAAAATGGTTGACCTCGTCAAATCCTCCCTCCATCGTAATGCCATGTCTTTCAGGAGCACCGGGAATGGTTACCAAGGGTTGGAAATAGTTGTCCCCTGTCGACAAGACTTTTACCTTGCTTTCATCAACTGTGTATTTTCTCTCTAATCGTACTTGGGTCCGAAGCTTCGCGAAGCGATGCTATTCGTGCATGGACGCAGACAGTGATTCCTGTGACAACAGCATGACGGCGCCGCGTTTCCTGTGCATTGCAACACCAACGCAATCATACCTTACCACACTGGCCTGTCTGGCTACAGATATTTGCTGTTGTGGCCATCGTGAGACGATGTACAGTACACTCGCTGCAGAGTACCTCGACTGTGCGCAGGGCTATTAAGTGCAGACTGTCTTTCGTTGCTTCCACACTACTACCTCAAAGGGTTGCATTCATCGGCCAAGTCTTGTTCTGTTGCGAGCGCTAACTCGAGACGATCGCTTGCAATGGTGCGGCCCCGGAAATCCTTCCAATCGCATCGATGTGATATCAATTAAGTGTGCAGCACCGTTGTACTGCATGACCATGGACGTATCTCAGATACCACCGTCACAAAAACGGTACTATGCCTGGTGCTTCGAGTGTATATAGATGCCCGCTGCTCTACATACGGTGGCCCGGCAATCCGCAATGGTTGCCGATGCAACAACTCAGCAGCATCACGTTCATAACCCTGCAGGCCTGCGGTCAGCTTCAAAGTTAATCCGGTATGCAGGAAGCCGAACATTTGGGACATCGGCGCCGCATAGGTGGTCGACTGTTGCGGCGAGTTGTTGAGAACCAACATGCTGCTGCACGGCCCAATCCGACCACCTGCATTCGTGTAACCAACGGATTGAGCTCCACTTTCGGTCTTAGTGTTGGATTTGGCGTCGGTGTCGCGTTCACAAAGGGGTTCATGTCAAGTTCCAGCCAGCTGTTGCGCCTGTACGTGCGCAACATGGGCGCCTCTACGTCAGTCAACCAACTTCTGCAGTGAATCACGTGTGTATGTATGATTTGAAACGTTCCGAAAGTAGGATGGCACTTCGAGCAGCCGTTCGCACAAACAAATGAACAGAACTGTACTTCCCCATGGCCCGCTCCAAGAACTGCCCCAAGCAAACATCGTATCACGTCTTTGTAGTGTTCTATTTTTCACATGCGTGTACTTCAGCAATTATCTCTGATCACAGCAAGACAGTCCGGTTCCAACCTTATGCTCCAACCTGAACACAACATGGCTGACATTACCACATACGCCCAATAGCCGACAGCTGGCGCATTTAACCTTTGGACATTCATAAGGGTCAGATGCGCGACACTTGTAGGCGTGCTGAAGGAGCTTTGGCTGCTGCCATTGCGCCCTGTCTCTCTGCATATGATACGTGGTCGTACGAAGCACCTGCCGCCTCCATGACAACATTGGGGCAAAATTGATCAACCATAGAAGACCACGAGTTCCCACGCACACTCCTCTTAAAATTCTGGTTCCCTTACCACAAAACATCAAATCACAAAAACGGGGATAGCTGCTCAGGAAGCTTGAGTAAGTATTACCATGCATGCAGGCACAGCAACAATGGCACATACCGCCGTGGCCCTCTTTGCGGCAGGCTGGATGAGTGGCATCTGCATTGGTGCATGGTATGGAATGACCTGGTTCGCAGATGCATTCCTTGTCTTTCCGTTCTGCATGCCGCTCTTTGTCAAGGGCACCGCTGAGGCATCCTGAAGTCCCTCAACTCGCGGACTTGGTGTGCCAGCCTGAGACAGCTAGCAGCCATGATGGTACTGACTTTCAGCAAGCACGCAGTTGTATCACTGCCGCAAGCTTGCTGCTGAGTGGTGCATCCGAACAAGAGTGAAGACAAATCAAGTGATATTGTGATGTGCTAGAAACAATCCATGGGTACGGTTGGTGACTGTGTTGCTTCTGCGCCGCTGTTGCACACTATTTCAATGGCCTTATATACGAGTATGGGGTCCCCAGTGGCCACTCTAGATGAGCACTTGAAGCCAGGCCCTGCTTCACGCAGTAGAGGTATGAGCGTGGAGAAGCAGATTGTAACTCTCTGGAGAGCAGAATGTCTAAGTGATGTCATGACGTAGTCCTAGCCGCTTGCAGGTTTGGAGGGCTTTGCTCGGCATGGCATGGCACGTCATGGCATGGCCAGCTTTGAATTGTTTTGCATACATTCAGACATTGATCCGGTGCTACTGTGTCTATGCACGCTGCCTGCTGGCGCCATCGATGGCAACTCTCTTCATTCCCACGTGCAAGCCGTCAGATCCTGAGAGTGTGTGCCATCCACTTGCGGTCATGCTCTCAATGCCCTGCTGCTACTGGGCATTCATGATGGGGGGATTCGCCAGTGGGCCGCTATCACTACGTTCCAGAAGGCGAGCTACCTCCGCAAGCCTGCACACTGCCGCACAGGCCTCCCTGCGGTCGTGCTCGCTTCACTTACAGTGCAAGTCTTTGTATAACAACGATCTGCGGCGTCGCTCCTGCCAGGATGTATACCCTCCCCTGCGACCCGCATAGTCTCTGCTGTATGCTGAGTCTTCAAATGGATCAACTCCTTGAACGCGGAAAGTGGTAACTGCACCCCCCGTTGATGGCGGCACTTTGGGAAGCAACAAGAGGAAGGTTATCGCATGGTAGGACACAGCCAAGGCACAACGAGCACCCAACGCTTTGCAGCATCAATACTTCCAGACCTGTCTGCATCAAGGAAAAACACTCAAGCAACTAGGTGCACCATAGGCACGGAAGTGCGCCTCTAGACACACTGCGTGTGCCATGCCGTCACATGGGGCTGACACTGCTGGTGTTGTCAGTCCATGCAGACGAATGAACTATCGCCAATGAAATGCTGCATCAGTATTTGCAGCCTTTGTGTTTGTCCCAGGTTTTGTTCGGTTCTGTGCCGAAATCAAGATGCCCCAAAAACCCCTAATTGGAAACCACGCCAAACCCTAGACCAGGAAGTGATCGTATACTACAACTAGGAGCAATGCCCAAACTGATATAGTACGCCCACGGTCGCAGCATCATGTGTCTCGTTGCTAGCCCTACATCCCCGACCCCTGTAGAAAAGCAAACCTGGGGGTCAGGAGGGAGGTCATGCTGGGAGCAGCGCCTAGCGGCAAGCCTTTCTGCTTCTACTCAACAATCACTGACAGGGTTGGAAGTTGCCGCTACCAGGGCGGCTTGTAGCGGCGCTTCGCTCTCTTCTGTTGTTCAGTGTATTACAACATCCGCATTCCAACACGTTCGCATGGTCTCAATGCATGAACCAGAGCCTACTGTCGCCGCTGACCTGCAGTAACTTGGGCCACACACACCAACAGCAGCCTAACCATGAACCAGTTTTTGCTATTTTCTGGCCTTGTGCAGCATTATTCATTATTTTCTTCTCATGCACTGTACTTGGCTGCCACTGTTTGTAAAGTTACAGGCATACCTCTATAGAATGGCTCATGTACCAGCAGATCATCGCATGACAACTTAGCTCTACCTCACACAAACGACACAGGACATGCCACTACCGAAGCAACGACAGGGAATCAAGCTAACCTCTCTACCCACATGGTGCACCAAGGCATGACACTTGAGTATAAGGGCTGCCAGCCACTCACCCGTGCCTCTGGTCGTGAGGCGCAGCACTCTGCCTCCAGCAAACAGGCAGCTCAGGGGAATCCATGGCTGATCAAGGCAAGAGCATAGTCCACCGCCCTTCCACTACCAATGCTTGATGACTGGCGCTGTCTGTGTGGTGAGCAAGTGAAGGCCTTCCGGTACGCCTCGGTGCCACATTTATCTGGCATAGAAAGGCAGGCAGAGAATAACAAAGGCAAATGCGGAGAAGTATGCTGTGCGGCCATATGTTGTGCCGATCCACACGCAGTTCACCCATCCGTTCAAGAAGAACACAATGCTAGCATCTGACAGTGTTGCTGTACCTGCATTCATGCCTTCTGAGTCATCCCCTGTTGCCTGGCGAACAAATTACACACAAGCATTCCTTTGCACAAGTTGTTCTTGGCTGGTAGCTTGCTGGGATACCTGAGCAAACTGCGCCGCACCTTCGTACCAAGCACAGGCTTTGCACACGTACGAGCCTATGATCCTCTTGACGCCTGTGAAGAACCATCTAATCAGACCGAAACAGACGCCGACGAGGACGCCGCACTGGAAACTGTGGATGCCATGCGTGGTTGGTCCGGGGATGGTTGTAGCAGGGTGCCTCCTGACTATGCCGATTTGCCGCAACGCTCGACTACCCCATGGTCTGGGACGCCGGAAAATACAGCTACCATGCTCCTATATACACACACACCTTCTTCATGATGTGGGAAAAGTCTGGTTCTCTGTTGACTGGGACATGGGTGTCAATTGGCACCATGTACGTGCGTATCGCCCAGCTATGGCACTGAAATTAGAGATCGCAGCGCAGGTCCGGTCCTGCATGCTCTGTAAGAATAGTCAAGTATACAATCCTAATCCATGGCAAGAGTACAGTGGTGCATATCGTGGCGCAGTTCCGATGGCAGTGCTGCTTTGGTTCGAATTATTCGAAGGAGATGCAGGGCCGCACCATTGCAATCGATCGCCTCGATGCAGTACTCGCGACACAGCAAGTTGTAATATCTGTACGAAGACTTGTGAATTGCCTCGGGGAAGTGATCAAGCTGTTCTCTCAGCTGCCGCCGTGTGCAAGGTTCAAAGATGGAGCTGTATGCTTGTACCACGGAAATGCAAAGCGGCGGCCCTTGAAAGCAGATCGTTGAGAAAACTAGCAGGTGGTTGGGACAACTGATACTAATCACGAATGTGCAGCTGTCGCCGTGGTGGACACGTTGTGGGGACCTCGTGAATGGCGCCATGACTCGGCTCAGCGTTCGCCCATGCACGCTCGATTTCAGAGCCACAAAAACGAAGTAGGGAATGAATTGGCGTCTAAGAATCAAAGCATCCACAACGAAAAAGGGCTCCACAAGAGAAAGCGTTTCAAAGATCGCCGGAGACTGCATCCCAACACTCAATCCTCCACCACGTATGCAAGAGAAGGTTTCCATTTGCCCAGTTTGACAGCACGACAGGAGAACGTGGGGGAATCTTGGCAGTTAATGTAGTTACAAGTTGACCAAATGAAGTTCTGTGCTCTCAACTTGGTGCTGCTGCTGGTCAGCAGCAGCTGGTGTTGCTGTTGCTGATGATGTCACCTCCGCGGGTGAGTGATTTGCCCCTACCATTGTAAATCTATCGGCAGCTTTTGTGACAGGCATACTGTCCAACTGTGAATACTAGCTCTATTTCTCTGTGCCACCCCTATGGGGGTGTTGAGGGCAAAGTGCTGCCAGGCGATGATGTGGCTGCCAATTAGGGTTTGTGAGCGCGCTCTTGTAGTAGATGTCTGGGCCCAAGCCTGGCGGCCTTCTGATCTCTGGCATGCAGCAGGCGTTGTGGGTTCTGTTGAACATAGCTAGTATACTTTAACCACTGGATATCTGAGCTCAGATGTCCAGTGGTTCAAGTAGAATGGCTATGTTACACAAGTCTGAAACCTGCTGGGGCGTATGTGTGCATGCATCATTGCATATTATACTCTATCATACTTCTGAATTTTACACTTTGAATTTGTACTGATTCAAGCTTTTGGGATTGAATCTGCAAGTCAGCCATGGGCCTGTAAGCGTTCAAGTGATTTTACCACGAGGTCTCGGGTTCAAACCCCGGTCCGGCCAGAGCCCCCTCTCATATTTTCTTCGAGTTTCTGAGCTGGGTGCGTAAAGGGTCCTTGGTGGTTTCACCTTCAGCGAATTGCACGAATTCCGCAACTGTGGTGCTAAGGCCAAAACTCATAATGAGTATGGCGCAGTCCCCGAATAATTTGTGTACTGATTAACTGAGCATGTTCTAAGAACATTTGATGCAGATGTACTTGTTGCAGTTGCCCATTCTGGATCACAGGCCAGATTTGCTTACAAGGGCAATAAATTGACCAAGGCTGTGGCACCATGCAATATTCCTAGCGCGCACACACACTCGCTTTGTCCTACTGCCAGCAAGCTTTCTGCAGATCTACCTGTTTGTGCTGTGAGTACAAAGCCGACGCACAGCTACAAAAACACGAGGCACTGCTGTTGTGAACGTGCGCACTAGCCCACTGCACCAGAGCTCTCATGCATGTCACGGATGCATGTTCGCTCAACCCTCATCAGTTAAGGGTTGTGTGTTGAACCTTCAACAAAAAAACCCTCTCAACACACAACCCGCAACAGAGTGTGTTTGCAAAACCCTCCGAGGGTTGTCACCAGTGATGCAGACCTAGGTACGCTTAGACATGAATAGTTCAAACTTGTTGGGAGAATTTTTAGCGAACAGTGGCGGCGGGCGTGCAGAGCACAAGTTGTGCCCCTCACAACTGTCTGTGTACTGTCGTTCGCGCTACATGAGGGTGCCATCCACCACATGCCAACCCACACCCCATGCACCCCAGGAGGGTATGCATGGTGTGTGGCCGCTGCTGGCAGCATTTCAACCCGGGCACCAAGTGATCAGGGCGATCCACTCAGTGGGTCAACACCTGCCGCCGTTGGTTACATCAGTAGTATCTGGTATCGGCAGCGTGTTCATGGTGGTAGGGCTTGTGAGTTGCGTGGGGATCGCTCAACGATAGACCCCTCAGCGATGAAACCCCAGGGGGGTTTCATCGCTTCAGTCCACTTCACGTCGATGCTCCTGCAGTTGTTCGTCCAACTAAATACACACTGAGAGTTCATGGCCGCATTATACTTGCTGTTCTGATGATTCCCGGTCCAGATACCAAGCAGCGTTAAGGGGGGCCGAGGCCGCTGCACAGCATGAGCCCTGCATCCTGTTGCCGATGGTTGATTTCACAGTTGAAAAAAGTGATGAAAATGTGTCTTGTGACGCAGCAATGTAACGAAGACAACGAATGTGTAGATTTGGAAAATGTTATGACTGCATGTGCACTCGTGCCCTGCGCCACTTCTTCTTTGAGAGAGGGAGTGCCCGCTGGTTACTGCGATGCTCAGGAGAGGCGCCTGGCAGTGTGGTGCAGTAGTGGCGGCCTTCCTAACATGGACGCTCTGAAATACACCGGGTAGCAGAAAAACAAATCCATGATATATCACGGCAGCCCCGAAGGGAATTGACCTCAGAACTCTGAACAGCGGGAGAGGAGGGGCAGCCACCTAGGGCAGCGCCGGTCACAACAGCGGCCTTGAACCCCTACCTCTTGCTGACCTGGTGCTGCGAGCTTCAGGCAGAGCATATCGATGGGTTGCCTGCTGCCGATGGCCGCAATCCTCACGTAAGTACCAGATCGCTCATCACTGAGTCATCAGGTGCATGCACCAAGATGTAACCAACAAGATGTTCAAGAAGACAAGGCACGACAGCAGTACATCCTAGTGAACAAACGAACATAGGTACCTGCATTGCTGTTCCTGCCTGCGCTTTTCCCCCCGCTGAATGCACTGCACGCAGAAGTTGGAGACAGCCATTTATAGGAGCTCAGTGACGAGGCCCTGTGCCAAGCACAACCTTTCAGAACATGACACGCATGTGCTGAACTGGAAACCAAGTGCTCCGAAGACACTGCTTCAGCCCCCAAGAGTAGAAGAGACCCTCCACCCCTGCAGCAGCATACCCATGGCAACATGCAAAGAAGCGGCACATCCAACCCCCCCCCCCCCACAGAGTCAATGGATTGCAACGAAGCACATGTAAGCCTCATAAGATAACCCAGCCTTTGTACAAATCCATCACGTGCTTCACATTGTCATGGAAGTGCTTCGCTGGCAGGATGTGAAAGAGGCAGCTCTTTCAAGTACCCTGCACGCATGCGCGTTTGATCTTCCCCCCATGGCTTCCAAGGCTACCGAATCTGTCAGAAAATGAGTGCACATCACTCCGCACTTGGGGTGCACATCCTCCGCAATACTGCGCTACGAAACCCTCTCCCCCACTGGAAGGGAGAGACGACTCCGTTTCATGTGTTTCCACAAAGGCAACTAGGGTTTCTGAACGTGCCTTCGTCAAGCTTCGCGCCGCGAGGCATCCAACTCTAAGTTGAATGCCTCGCCGGCACGTGTTGTAACTTGCCTGTGATCGCGAGAGGGGGTTCAGGCAGCTTGCGCGTGGCTTGTGAACATGAGTTATACACCACTCAACACTCACCATCATGCTTGCAGGATATCACAGGCGCCTTGGAACATCAACCGTATACACCATCACCCCGTTGGACGTCTCAATGATGGCCATGGCAAATAGTATGGTTATTCGTGCCTGATTGCAGGTCATTCACGACAGTCAACAGCTGGCTGAAGAGTTGGATCTCATCCTGCTGCCAGGGACCACCCCCCCACACCCCCCAACCTCCCCCAACCTCTCGTCTCGAATCTGCCCATTCGGCATATGCATATGCTCGTGCTGATGTCGCCGCATCTGTAGATACAGCAAGTAACAAATAGGGGACTCAGAAGGTCGAACAGAAGACGAGATGTGGCTGTGGCCGGACTGTGATTCAAATTCCAGACTTATGCTTCACACTTGTAATGAAAAAAAAACTCAACCCGCAACTGCAGCTGAGTTTGAGTGTCAATTCAAACACCAATTGACCAGTCACGGGTGCTAACCACATGCCTGCACGCGCACCTCCTGCCCTCAAGAATCGCAATCAACTGATAGTGGATGATCGTATGCAAAGGGGGGGGTGAAGGTCGTGCACACTCCTAGCCACCACGTCGTTCCAGCAGCAGGTACCTGTCCGCGGTACTGAGACTGCGCAACTGGCCAGCACGCAGGCGCCTGCACAGTATGTACGTTCATACCGATACACACGTTCCTGTACTATGACAGCGTGTGTACTATGACTGCACATCCTACTGAAGCGCAAAGCCGCTACCATCTTCAGCGCACACGCGCGCGTGTGTGTGGCGTGTGCACATGTCATTATTCACCTTGCGCACAACTTGTTGGAGTTTCTTGACTGAGGACTCCAGAGGATTCTTACTTTCAACCTGCTTAGCCCCAGTGAAGGATCCTTGCAGCGCCTGATGGCGTCTGTTCAAAGCCACTGTGCCGTGGTCTCCAACTGCAAAGCAGCCTTCCCTGCGGCGCAACACTATCTTACTCACACAGTGCTGGCTTTAGTACGTAGTTGTACGAATGCACTATCTACTTGACGAACATATCACCTTCTTTGTGCTATGATTCAATTTGGATGTCATTACGGATTTCACCACAGACGTTTGCCGGTTAATTGACTCATACCGTTGCCAGCTCCTTCGTCAATCCGGATAAGGTGCGGGCCTGCTCAGTGAGGCAAAGCTTTGTCCCTTGGATGTCATCAGTACGTGTAGGATGGTGGTGCTTACATGTGCGGTGCAGAGCATGTGGGTAAACACGTGTATGCTTAGTCGATTGACGGGCCGTGTATCTATGGACACGCTCAGTATCCATAGCCACACATCACGTGGATCGTGTTGTATCATCTCTGGCGGTGTCATACTGACATCATCTGTTCATGAAGACCAGTGAACTTGCCAGTGTCTCCTGTCTGATAGACGGAAACCTTCAGATTTCTGTGAACTTTATTCACGGTATGAGCTCCGAAGTTGCGATGAGTAGTACGAAGTGACGAACAATTATGGCCAGGCGCGCTTGAGCTGCTCAGTGTGCATTGTTGGAGACCTCAAGACGCTGGACCGTTGCGCGCCCAGACACGGTTATCGATAATAATTATCAGTGACGCTGTCTGACTCATGCATACAGTTTCACAGGATGAATTGCGACGGAATTGCGGCGTGCCAAGTTGCTGGCTGATGGGTCTGCATGAGAGGTTTGCGGCTCACACGAGACACGAACAAGTGTGGAAAACATTTCAAGAACCCATTCGCAGACTATAGTTTGACACAGACTCCCACCACGTCAGTCCAGTAGGCCAACACTTACAGTGAACAAAGTGCACAAAATACACTGCAAGTCTGTGCAAAGTATCGTGACAGAGGAGGAGATATATGAGGTGAACTGCAGACCACTCTGTTGGAATATACTATTGCAGTGTCTGGTGAAAGTGGCTCATTCACTCGCGGTCGACTGCACTGCGTTCCTTGTGAATACCGCCTATGCTTTCTGCATACTCGATTGCAGACTTTGCAATTTGGCATGCAAGTTTCTCATCACCACAACAGCACGTTACAATAATACAGAAACTTTGTACACCGTTGCATCTTGCCGTGCATCATGAACTACATGCATTGTGTTCCGGCAGGCCTGAAAGTTATGTCAATGATTGATCTATGTAAAATAACTTCAACTACGCCGCGATTCATTTCTCGCCAATCTACCGCCCAGCTTTCACCCCATGTCAATAGCGCCACGACTTGCAGTTTCCCTTGCTTCCAGTCTGCAGGCCATCGTTTATTCTTCGGATCCATGCATCCTGCACTCCAGCATGCATGCCCAGGGCGGCAGAGCCACTGAGCAGGAACCCTGACCCCTCCCACCACCGCGGCGCACGCCGGGCCGTCTCCAATGCAAGGACAGACCTGTGTTTTCCTGTCTGTGTCTGTGTGTACAACACAGCCATTGGACTGCGACTTCATTGCGCAATGTTGTCTGAGCGGCAAACGGGGAGTGTGAGCGCGGCATGCCGCCCGCCACCGTAAAGACCATCTTCTAGATGCTGTCTCGTACAGCTCTGTTGTTGAAGTGATTATGTACGCCTGTGCATCTCTGGTGGCGCATGCGGCGAGCAAGGTTCAGTTATCAAATGAAGAAGCGGTACTGCCGGCGTTCCCGAGCCGCAGTTGGGACAAAATACATCCCCTTCTTGCTTCAAGCACGTCACGTCCCGACCTCCCTTCTTACCCGTCAATAACCAGAGTATGTGGCAAGGGGGGGGCCGAGGCAGGGGGCTCCGCTGCTGGGATGGGTAGCCTGTGTGAGGAAGCAGCGTTCGGCTGGAGCACATCCACCGAACAACACTACTTCTGCTCCAGTACGGCAGCCTAGAAGAATGATGTGCTGGAGATCCTCCTCTGGCCGTGACGGGGGGAGCTGAGGTCCGAGAACGGCAGCAACGCAATCCCTGTGAACACTGCTGCAAGCACACCTGCCGCGCCAAACACGACCCCCGCCAGCACGCCCGCCATGGACGCCGCTGTTAGCCACCCCGGCGACACCTTCAGTGATCCTGCAAGCGGCTGCGTGTCTCAGGCGTCCCTCCACTCTGTGCTGCCCTGCCACAGACCTCACCCAATAAGCAGGGCCCCCAATAAAGAACACACTCGTTCATTGCGCCCGCCACAATCATGCACCCTATCAAAGAGCTCCAGCAGCAGCAACAGCACCCATGTAGTGTGCACACGGTACGAGTCACCTTTTGGTAGCACCCCCAACAGCATACTTCCAAAACCACCCAACAGGAAACTCCGAACAAACCAGCTCCCAGCACCAGGATGCCGTGGTTAACACAAGATGGACACGTAGAAACCAACACACGGAAGGGGAGGACCCAAAGGGGGGGGGGGGGGCAGGTACAACGCGGTGCACCTCTGATCACTGCTCTGAGCTTTGACCACCACGAGTCGGCGGCATGCGCCACTCCATGCCACACCCTCTGCACGAGGCCTTGCACGTTGGCTGTGTGTGTGGGGCTAGAGGTGTTCATTCTGGTCAGCACTCTTTCGGGGGGCGGCTCCTGAGCAGGTGTGCCGGGAGGTTGGGCGGTGCAGTCGCTCAACATCTCGACACTCTGTGCACTGTCTGTGGGGGAAACATGTCGCCGGCTGGTGATGCTTTTGTTCGTGAAGCTTCTGCTCATTCGCCGGCGCATGCCCAAGGCACCGCCGGAGCCGCAGTCCTTGCCGAAGTGGCCTGGGGGTTGCCACTTTGGAGGAGATGCTGTGGAGGGGGTACTGGGTGAGGGGCTCTCTACCCCCTGAATCCCAGTTAGCAGGCACCGCCCACCGGGCATCTGCAAATGACGAACACTCATCAGACTGCCGTGAGTAGCCCTCCCGCTGCGATGACGCTTGTTGTGTGTCTTGAAGGACACTCTGCAACCTCCAGTACACACATCAGACTTTCGTACTGGATGAGAATGATCTTGCAATGAGGCATTCATTATATGAAGCAAAAGCGTGGCTCATTCCGCAAGAAAGCACCCGCTATGCATGTATAGACGTTCTGCAGCCTGTGGGGGTTTGCCATACTTTTCGTACACCATGCAGCAAGCTCGCTGTGGTCCAGCACCGGTGTACAGGGAATGACTAGTGTTCGAGACTTGGTTTGTGAGACAGCAGTGGTGTGCACATTCTGTACTCATCAACAATAACCGGATCTGCAGGCAGGGTTTAGTGGATGGCAGTGTGGTGTGCAATAGTATGGCAATACAATCCTGCTTGAATGGGGCCATTTTCTTGTTCTGCTACTGCGTAGATTCATGAAAAGATAAATGTTTGGCACGAGCTTTGTCACATGTACACAAAGAACTTAGTGCTGGTGATGACATGCCATGTTGCTGGGTGTGCCTTCTGTATGTCACAGAGTGGAGCAGCAATCGAAAAGTGACTATGTAGGTGTCTAAGCTGAATGAGTTACTGTGGTGTTTGACACCTGTGCACAATGTTGAGGTGAGACCTAGGCAACAGAGGCTGTGCTGGCAAGTGACTGGATGTGCACAGCTGGTGGTCCCGTCCTGCATCAATCATCTCAGCGATCCTGAGGAAAGGTGTGTAGTTCACGTTCTGACTGACAAGCAAATGAAGCGCACATACTGTTGGAACGATCCATGTAATGCCACCCGCTCTCGTGTTCGTATTTCACACTCGCAATTGCACAATACAGCACCACGCTAGAACACAGGTACCGAACTCCAACCGACGACCCATATCGACAACGTGCATCGTTTACGAAGACGACACGATGTTTTTTTGTCTGGAGTTTATGCAACCCGGGGTGTATGAACCAGTTACGTCCGTTCGACTGTACAAAAAGGACATCTCAGCCGTGTACGAACACCCTCGCGCACGTAACCCCGTCACCTAAAACAAATGAACAGGCATCATTGTGAAGGGCTTTAAACGTTCCGGATATGACCTCGTGCATCACAGGTCTCCACTAGACTGTTGAAATGCGTCTTGAGCAACAGCGCGAGTGTTCGGCAACTGTATATGACGATGCTGTGGCATGCACTGGAATAAGTATCAACAGTATGATACGCATAAACAGTTCTTCGCTCGACGTGATCGAGCGCTGGTAGAGGATGGGTGACAGGCACTACATCGCTCACTCAGTGCTCAATTGGTCATCCTCGACACCCGATTAGTCGGCTGACTTGAGATACAAATATTGCTGATGCTTGCATAATATGGGGAGATTGGTCGACTCTGCTGGAAAGTAGCAGACCAGCCAGCACTCGGACCGGGAACTGTTGTGCAGGGTGCTATGTAAACTTGCACCCATCCCTTTAGTGAGCCCAACACGGCAGGTACCGCTCAACAACAGATGACGAAGTACCACATACTGATACACCTACAGTCTCGCTGCAGCGCTTTGCAGAGCTCAACTGATTCAGACGACGCTACGTTCGCAAGCGTTGCAAGGGTCGCCTTCACCGAACGACCTTTGAGTAGACTGGCAACAGCCCAGAGCGACGGCCAGCACCAAGAGCACCATCTACAAATGACATTCCGTGAAAGTACCAACAAGAACGACAGAATCGCACCGAAGAGCTCTGTATGTGGTCTGCACGAACGTCGCAACGAAGGTTTGCAAATGGCGAAGTCCAACCGCCCACCGCGGTCCCTGCGCTCTGTGAAGATGCCATTGCCATTGTTGCCATGCTCAAGCTGTGTCTTGAGGCCTCTTCTGAGACCTACGGCTGTCTGTGGCGTGCTTGCGCGTACACGGTTAGTACATTGGCGAATCCTGATGTATATTGCGCTCAACAAACACTGCTCTGAGATGCGTCTGGGATGCGGCATCTAAACCCGAATGAATCAATGAATAATGAGCCGAACGTCTCACGACAGCACTGTACGTGCAGAAACCAATCTCTTCCAACGTGGCCTGAAACCAAACCTGCAGGCGTGCAAGCCCCATGCATGTACACCGATTTTGAGCTCAATTCACAAAGATTTACCCCTTTGTGTCGAGAATGTTAACAACTGGATTTCAAACTTCACAACTTGTGTAATCAACACCAAGCATGTTAACAATAAATGACATGACTCGCCTTGTCCCAATTACTATCCCACCAGTGCCAGAGTTCTGTTGCGGAGTGGACGGGCATGCGCGGCCGAGTTATGTTCAATGTGTGCTCGGCCAACTGGGCATTCGTGTCGCACACATGGCTAGAGCAGGATAGATGTGTCGTCTCTCTGAACTCCAGCGTATGGCTTATCTTTACACCAACAACTTCAGCACCTCGGCTTGTCCGTGCCTTTTATATTTAGGCCTTTACCTACCTTGACACGCAGGTGTGGTGTTCCTACCACTGCATCATCCAGCACTGGCCATGTGTCTTCCTTGCAGGCGCACATCGGGAACGCACTGTTGCTTTGTGCACGGGCAGACACGCTCTGTTGCATTTTTTTCTGGCGTGCAGTGCCAGCGGCCGGGCACTTCGGCCTGGCACGCTGCTTCCGACGGTTGACATGGAGCAAGGGGTTGTGTGCTGGTGTCGTGCTTGTGGCATGCTGTCACTTTAGTATACATAAATAAATACATATACATATACACACCCCAGATATATGTATGTCTGTATGTCTGTATGTATGTATGTATACTTCTCGGGAACCGCCATATACGGTGCCCCATACCCAAGAAGGGCTGCGGCCTCACGGGACCACGAAGGCAAACACAGAGGCTGCAGAGAACGCCGCACAATGTTGCAAGCAAACACAGGGTCGCCAACAGGGACCGCATCGTCAGCAATAACAGTACCACCATCACCAACAACAGTGCCAAGGACACCTGTCACTTGTGTTGCTCCTTTGAATTCCGGTGTCCTTGCTTTGGCTCTGTTTAGCTGCAGTGTTTGTGCTTGTTGCAACTGCATAAAAAACCGTGTCCTGTCGATGTTACTGTGGGCCAGCTCAGCACACCCACAGCCGCTGTGACCCAGCCGCCTTGTCAATCATCATGTCCTGTTCTTTCTTGATATTGGCACGGATCAATCGCCCGTGCACGTGGTTGACACAATCGCCCATGGTTGCCTACCCGTTGCAGGCATCGAGTGAATTATGTTGTCTTGGACTGGATAGAGTAACACCGGAATTGGCAGGTTCAGGCTAGGGCTCTTTTGAATAGAGGTGTGTGCTGGGGTTTGGCTGTGACAACTCGCGCCGACGCCGACGCCGACAGCATCGATCGCCCTCTAGCATCCCTCACACCCTCTGCTGTAAATGCCAGCCAACACAGCGTATTCATCGCGGCAAAGCGACTATCGGATCGAGAAGCTGGTGCGTGCGTATGCAGGCGATGGATAGGTGAGTCATGCGATCAGACTGTTGCACCATGATGAATCATCCACGAGCACACGCCAGTAGAGAACGAAGCAACCAAGAGGGAATCACATGCATTCGTTAGTACCCTTCTATGTTCCCAAGTCCGCTTTCCAGCCCCGAATAGCGTGCAGTCGACGTCGCGCAGGTACTAATGCGGGATGGCTTGAGTAAGGACAGCGCAGCAAATGCTCGCAGCAGATATGCATGGTGTGCGATACTTTGGGGATGCTCATCTAACAGTTTCTCAAGATACACGATGAAACGAAGAATCGTCCATACGGCTGAGCTGTGTGCGAGTGGTAACCTCCTTCTGGCGTATACGATTCCCCTTGTTCGTGGTACAAGGCCGAACATGCGGTTGCTCGAAGACGAGTGCTTGAGCATTTCCTTTGTTCCTGGTGGTTTCAAGTAGTAAGTATGTCGCCGAGATACCTCACAACATGAATATTTCACTATGGTCTCATCTGAAATGGAGCCTGTTCTCCAGAGACTCTTTCTCCTCTGAAAGACTTCGTTGTCGGGCATATGTGTCCATGCATGGCTGGTTGCATGGACACATGTTGTGGATGATCATGAGTGGAATTGCGGCATGCTGTGTACTTTCGTCACCGACAAGAAAACCCAGATTTCTGGAGATAGGCGATGCCGATGAGTCAGTCGATCACTAGGTGCGAGGACAGGGCACTGGAATTCATGCCAACGTCTGGAATCCGGTGAATCTGGATAGGTGAGTGACGTGGTCCATGTGGTGGGAATATACTGGCTGGAGCATTGGAGCAGAGCATGGAAAGTATCGAAACCGCGAAGAGCAACAATTATATGGATAGCAACACAGAACATCCACCAGAAGGGCAGGTTAACAAATACCAGCTACACGCAAGCCCCTAATCCACAAATGTCCCCCTATTTATTTATTTACTTATTTATTTATTGGCATACATGCTTGAGAGTATGCGAATAATATAAATCATGTTAGGTGTAGGTTAGGTGTAGGTTAGGTCGTTACTAGCCGTCTTGAGCGCGCTCTCGTGTCGCAGTAGGCTACCTACACTCACCTTTGTCAAAACGTAGTTACTAATTAGCTCTTAGTTTACATCCTCGAAGCATCGCGTGCGCCAGGGCTCACTCTGC
>JAUMHD010008651.1:0-72828 GCA_032359135.1 Ulvella scutata
TGGATGTTTTGAGTTAGTTGATTTTCGCTATTTGGGTTCATGCCTATTTACTACCTTTCAGGTTTGAAAACTTTCGGTACACCAAGCCGTGACACTTGAGTATAGGGACTGGCTCAAGCCGGGGGGGCGGACCTGAAAGTCAGCCGCCGCCCGGTCATCGTTAAAGTGCGAGGACCCGGGTTCGATTCCCAGTCCGGCCAGAGCCACACGATTTTCTTCGAGCTTCTGAGGCGGGTGAATAAAGAGTCCCTGATGGTTCCGCTTCAACGAATTGCATGAATTCTGCCACTATGCCACTGAGGCCGAAGCTCAAACCGAGCATACATGTAGGCCTCTGCCAATCTACGAGTGTGCGTTTGCCACATCGTATATTTTCATGCGCCTACAAATACATATATGGCGTACAGTGCATATCATTATGTAGGGTATGAACTGGAAGGATATTATGTAGGGTATTATGTAGGGTACTAATTGGAAGGATATTAACTGTTAATGCGCGTTAGAAATTCTGGGTACTGAGGCCGAAGTCCTTCTTGGGTATGGTGTGGTTCCAGATTAGCGTTTTGTTGTTGTTGTTGTTGTTGTTTTACACTGCAGCCTTCTCCGTGCATATTGCATCAGTTGGGTTCTTGATCCGTCCTCCTTCCTGCGGGGGTGTGAGGCTGGTGTCCGTGTTGCCGCGTACTCCGTCACTGCAGCTTATATCGCCCTGCTTGGAGCTGTTGTTTCTGACGATGCGGTCCCTGTTGGTGCCCATGTGTTGGCCTGTAACATTGTGCGGCGTTCTCTGCAGCCGTTGCTTTGTCCTCCCTGGTCGCGTGTGGCTTGTGGTGGCTGTCCTTGTCTCATCCCTGCAGGGGTGCTGAAGCTGAAGCCCATCTCTCTCTCTCTCTCTCTCTCTCTCTCTCAGCACTGTTGGGTATGTCGTGGCTCCCGATTAGCTTTTTTTTTGCTTCCTTGTGTCATGCTTCCGTCTCGTTCTTCTCTCCTGTTTAGACCTGAACTTCACATGATCAATCCCAGCTCTAACTCAATTATTTCATGCCATGTCTCGTCCAAACAAAAGCTCCATCTCACGAGTGCCACGATTCTCACCATCATTCCCGTCGCCCCTCTCATAAAATAAAGTGTGTGAAGTTACAGGCATAACTCTCATATAATAAACAAACAAATAAATTGGATTCAGCCGCGGGCCCGTGAGCGTGAAAGTGTTTTTACCACGAGGTCCTGGGTTCGAACCCCAGTCCGGCCAGATCCACCTCTCGTCCTTTTTTCGAGCTTCTGCGCCGGGCGCGTAAAGAGTCTCTGGTGGTTTCCCCTTTAACGAATTGCATGATATTCCGCCACTGTGGCGCTGAGGCCGAAGCTCAAACTGAGTATGGCGTAGTCCCCGAATAATATATTATATTTTATATAAATTATCATACATAGCCTCAAGCTGCTGCATGCTTCTCCACACCATCAATTAGATCAAGCTTCTCTTTCCCTTCCCTCTTCCCTCCCACCTCCCCTCCCTTTCTTCCTCCATCTTTCCTTGCTTTGCTGCCCCCTTTCCCTCGCCCGCACACCAGCAACTTGACTGCAGTGGGGGGGGGGGGTTCGCCGTGGGACGAAATAGGCGTCGGGCTCCTCCTGTTGTCGCTTTCGCCCCAAAGCTGTGAATTCCATGGCTTTGTTCTGATCACAGCGGGATGCCACGGCATTTTGCCTACCATGCATGGCGGCAACTCCGGCGGTGTGTAGAGGACTGACCACATGGCACAGAACACACAAGGAATTGTTATGGGGAATCACCAGAAACCCACGAGTTGACCCTGCGCAGCATCTAGCAAAAAAGTTGTGTTGTGACGCTGAGAATGTGACGGCCATGCTCAGGGACACGATGCATGCATGATGGGGATCCGATTCCAGGTCCTGCCCCATCGACCTTCGAATGTGTCTTTGGTGCGCGGGCGTGGCATCTGTGGGCCGATTGCCATTGTTGTCTGCAAGGTGCTGGGAAAGGTTTCGTGATGATACTGCTGTGCGATTCAAGTGGCGCAGTTTCGGATGCTATCACTATGTCTTCCTGTCACTGATATGCCGGGAAAGTCCCGTCCGGTCCAGTTCTCCTTAATCACGGCAGCATGCGGAACATTGGATTAATCTCCCGCGCGACGTACATAGTGTCATTTTTTTCTTCTTTGCATGTGTTCTGTGTGAATGGCCTCGCCAGCTCTGGTGCAGTCCAAACCTTGGAGCTGCCAGGATGCACCGTTCTAGACTGTGGAGCATTCGGAGGAGGCATAGAAGACGACACTGAGGCTTTCAAGCATTGCTGGCGGGCGTGCAGTACTGTAACCGTGCCAGCAGGTGTGAGTTTAGATAGGAGATGTGTTCACAATGAAGCTGAAGTTCGTTTCTTTGGACAACTGGCGTTAGCTGAATCTGCCACTGACGCTGTCAAGCTCTAAATATCCTGTAAATTCTGCGCCTGCATGTGCAGGTGAGTACCTGGTTGCTCAGCTGGATCTCTCAGGCAGTGGGAAGCAGCTCCGCCTTCTTGATGGCGCTCGCCTGATTGCCCCAGGCCCTGAAGCCAGGGATAGGTGTGCCATGCGTATATACACTGACAAAATGTTCTGTGAGGCAGTAACGGAAGATGCTAACACTTGCATCACCTCCACCTTGTGCAAGGTGCATGCTGCAGACGTATATGTGTACCCAGAAGCTATGAGAGCGTGTGCTTTCGCTTCCTAGCGATTTTGATCAATGTTTGATCTGCTTCCTTGCGTTGTTGGCTGCTGAGGGGTTCCTTATAGTAATATATTGCCGCAGAGGTCAATGCGTGTGAGTGGTACGTGTGAAGTGGCCCATGTTCAAGGCCCAAGAGCCATGCCATCTACGATAAATCCACGCTCAAGTACTCCTGATGAATGTTTCATTCGCGTCAAACTGATTCACGGCACTGGGAGGCCATGTCATTGCCAGAAACGTTGTTTGTCTTGTTACTGTCCTAGCCACCAGTTCTCCAAACACATTCTGTGCACTGGGTGCCTGGAGTTGGCACCTTGGCAGGAGTCTCGAGCATTGTACATAGTTCAGCTACCAAATGTGGATGTGCATAAGCAGGTATGGCATGGTGTTCTCAGACTGGTACACAGTGGCCCTGAAAAGCTGCACCAACTGCTCGATCATCGGAGAAGGAGATGCCACAATCGATGGAAGAGCTCAGCTCTGGGTACAGGGATGGATTCCGGTACGTTTCTGGCACTGCAAAGTATGTCTGGCCAGTGCACGCATGTGTTGCTACTGGGTATCCTATGTAGGCATCGAATTATTTACCATCCTATTCCGCTGAGTAGCTACAGCTAATCGTATTTTTTATGAATTTATGCTCAGCAGTGAGCTGTTCTGTGCTAGGCTACACCAGATAGTGAACTTGGCGCACCCAGGTGCCACGTCTTTGCACCACTGAGGTCAATTTCAAACTCAAACTCACAGGCTTCCCTGCAAAGCAGCATGAAGTAAAGCTTGCCCAAACATGCAGGGAGATCGCAAAAACGTCACAAACTGGGTAGATTCCAGCTGCAAAGAATGGAATCAGTGCCGTCCCAGGCTGCTCGGAGTTGTCAACTCTTCACATGCAACCATCTCCAACCTGCGAGTCCTGGACTCGGTGTTCTGGACCACTCACATTGTCAACTCTTCTTACGTAACCCTCACTGATCTCTATATCCGAGGTGACTACAACATCCCCAACAATGATGGGATCGATGTGGACTCGTCGGAGCATGTGACTGTAAGGGACGTTGACGTTGACACTGCGGACGATGCCATCTGCATCAAGACCACGTACGCGAGCAGGCCGACCAGGAATGTGTTGGTGAGCGGCGCCTCTGTGTCATCGAGGTCTGCTGCGATCAAGTTTGGGAGTGAGAGCCATGGGGACTTTGTGAATGTCACGGTCGAGAACATTGTGGTACGGGCGTCGCCATGCATTGATTCTCTGGCCTGCTGACCTTCTCGTTGTAGCTTAGAGTGCATGTTTTATGTCACTCTGTACCTGTTGCCTGCACCGTTGTAGATGTGCAAGTCCCTGCCGTTTGTTCGTATTGCGTTGGGACTTGTTTCGGGAAACGGTTCTACTGCATGGGCTGTGTGGCTGCCATGCATGAGTTGTGAGTTGTGTGCCTGGCGGGGGCTGTGTATAGAAGAGCGACTGGCTATGCGGGGGTTGCATTGATGCAGGTTCGGCCCTCCCACAGGGCGATAGGAGTGCAGCTAAGAGATGGCGGCAGCATGAGCGGCATCACAGTGCGCAACATCCATCTGACAGCGCAGTGGGAGGTGCGGACGTGGTGGGGTGCGGCGGAGGCCATCATCGTGTCGCGCCTGCCACGCCTCACCACCTCCCTCTCTACTGGCCGCCTCAAGGTGAGCTCCATGCTCTCAGGGTCCTAGCCTTCCCTGGCACAGATGACACGCATGCCACTTCGCACAGTATCTCACGCTGTGAGCTGAAGCTGAGTTGTTCCCATGAGCAGCAGCAACAGGAGAGCAGCATGATGTCACCTCTGGTGCTGGCGATGTGCGCTTGCCCCAACCAACCGCCTCACTCCATGTTGCATAGCACGACACCCTGACGGTGATCCACTAGCGAGATACCACTCTGACAGTGATGCACTAGCGAGAGGCACCCTAAAGGTGATCTTCTAGCGACATGTGGTAATACTGCAGGGTATGCTGATCAGCAACGTCACAGGAGTGTCTGAGGCGGGGGTGGTGCTCGTGGGCCATGATGAGCTCCCCATCGAGTACATCCAGCTACAGAACCTGCACCTGCAACTGGGCAACCTCACCGCCTTCCCAGGTGGCTTCAGGGATCTGCGGCCAGGGCCTGCAGACCTGGAGCAAGCTGCCCCTGCGGCTCTGTATGCCCGCAATGTTCAAGAGCTGGTGGTTCTGGTGTGCTGCCACCTTCTCTGTGCAGTCGCTTGACCATGCAGCAGCGCTGCCTTGCCAGCAAAGCGCACCCAGTGAACCTTGGTGAGCTCAGCATCAACTGCTACGGTTCACACGGAGACCTTATACCTTGTAATGCACTCACATCTGTGCTTGGCCCCATGGTGTCCAAACCCCACCTCAACGGTAATACACACAGGAAGCAGCACCTGATGCATGTGACATGACTCCACTGGAGTACAGGAGTTTCAGACGCTGAGTGATATAAACAGCATGCACTGCAGTGACTGCTCGATTAGGATGTGTTGTAGTCGTGCAGCATGCGATGCCAGAGGCACTGCAGCTGAGCACTCGCAGCTTTTGTTTTGCAGGACTCGACGTTCAAAGTTCCTGGTGGAGCAGAGCAGCGCAGCGACTGGGGGGCGGCCTGGCAGATTGCCCGTGGCGTCGCCTCAGCCACCCTAACGAACGTTCAAGTGCTCGACGAGCGACACTGAGCTGCGCCTGTATAAGACTGTCCGCTGCAACCATGTAAGCACGTTTTGGTTCCACTGCTGCTGCTTGAACGACAGGCTTTTTGTTGGGCCAGCGTACTGATGAGTGGTGTGTGGTGACAAGTGTGTAGGCTGACTGCGTGCAGAGTCCGAGTGAAGCAAAGGCTGGCGCAGCGTGAGAGTATAGGAGGTGCATGGACCCTGCATGTGTGTGGTGGATGTGTGAGATGCAATGCCAAGTATGTGAGAGCCTGCATTTATAGGCAGGGGATGCGAGATGTTAGAGAGAGAGAGAGAGTAGGAGGTTATGGCATTTCTTGACAGCCGCATGAGTGACAGCAAGAGAACAGAGAGGCCTGTTGGGTGTCCTGAGTAAGCAATTTTTGAACCGCTATCTGGGATTTGTATTGCAGAGTGCTCAGCTCTCACAGCAGACGGCGTGTACTCACACGACAGAACAGACTAGATTGTGAGGGTGCAGGTTGGATGCGTACTGTAGTGCACCAGTAGTTAACCTGCTGTTTCTGCTTACAGGGTGTCTGTTACTGGATGCGTGGATGGTCCAGTGATCACTGCTGTTTCGGAAACGACCATGTCGGTACACAGGTCTCCTCGTCTACTCGTGTTTTATAAAAACCAATTTTCCACGTAGTGATGAAGGTTGTTGAAGCTGGACAGGGGCGCAGCAGACCTGAGATACTGTGTGCCTTGAGGTTCACCAAAACCCTTCCCAAAGCATGCTCAGTCGTCTTCAGCATGTACCCAGATAGCCTTGCAGACAGAAGCACTATGCAAAGGAAGACACGTGATTGGTTCCTGATGCTCCTGTAGTTTCATCGCACCGAGGTCCACCTTCCAAGCAAGGTACCAGCGGGAAGGAGATTTTCGGTAAAAAAAACCCCCAGGAGAAAAACTCTGAACAGAACCGTACTTCGCTCCTCCTTGACGGCATATCCCACAGCAGCGAGGAGATAATGTACTGGCTCTGAGTTTGGAAACCTCAACTAGTTGGTACCGTGCTGTGCTGGGCAACATCCGCATCGTTCTTGCACACCGGAGTGGGAGCTGAGCTTCTTCTTTGCAGAAGCAGTTGCCTCTCGGCAACGTTATCAGATGAAGGCATCTTCCTTTGTGCTCACACTCGGTGTTTGCTTGTCGTATGCGTTCGCCTGGACATCGGACTCGCTGCCAGACCCACAAAGCAATTCTGATCAATGCGGGTGCGCGTCAAGTGAAGTACTGCCCCTGTGCCGTGGATAGAATCCGTAGACGGCATTGTGTCATCTGAAACGTTCGCGCTCATGTTGTGGGTAACCTGCAGTACTCTTTGGGATCTGTGCAACACCATCCATCATCCCTCAAACGCGTTTCCGGAAGTGAGAGCATCACCTGCTATGTTCCATACATCCCAGCTTGCTTCCGCTTTATTGTAGCCTTGTTTGTACAGAAAATTGTGCCCCAAGTTGAAGAGCAAGCTCGCTAGTTTTTTTATGTAATCCTGGCATGTTCTACTTCACTCTCACAGCTCAATAAACGGACATTGTATACAAGTTGAGACATAGAATAAGTGAATGGAATGCAGACGGAGCGTGAAAGGATTTGTCTGCTCTCCAGACAGTCTGGTGGACAGCACCTTTCTGGATGTCGTTCAAGGGCATATCAATGCAATATACGATGGTACTGACCCGTATCGCAAGCCATTCTGCCCCGCAATAAACAATTATGTGAATGTTGAGGTACTTGCTGTCGTGGTTGGGAAAGTTGACGGCAGTGGTGAAGCCAGCAAGCGTGTGGAGCAGTTCACCAGAGGCATACACGACCGATTCGGCGTTGGCTCCAAGGAGTGCGGCAGCGGAGTAGCAATTACTATCAGTGTGGAGGACAGGCAGGTGTGTGGCTTCTGGTTGTGATGCCTGTGTGTCCATGAAATTCAGCTACAGGGCTTTTGGTCCTGTCTCATCTCTGTGCAGTACGGTCGTTACGTGGAAAACAAACAAACTCGAATTAACTCACAGATTTTGAATCTTCCTCTGCAATGTGTTGTGTGATTCCTAAACATAAACACATACACGCACACAGAAGGCGTTACTCTTGGGTCCGAGCGATAGATGGTTGCTGCCCTCATTTCTCCAACCATCAACCGCCTACACCTGCCCTTGCAGGTGTACATCTCTACTGGAGCTCTGGTCCAGAAGATTCTACCGACTCAGATAATTGAGGAGATAGTGAACAGCGTCAAGCCTAAGCTGAGGGACGGCAAATATGGCCAAGCACTGGAAATGCTTGTTGTACAAGTGGGTGTAGCAATAGCAGATTTAGTAGACTGTGCAAAAACAGGCTCTTGCGAAGAGGGCGACACGACACCTTCCATGAACTGGCTCATCATGTCAGTCTTTCTGATCGTCGCTGGCATCTTCGGTGTCAAGGGCCACTATGACTCCCGCCGGCGTCGTGTTGTTTCTAGCAACCTCAGGAAGCTTCAAAAGGATCTAAAAGTGCGGAGAATTGCGTGCTATTTGACGATTTGTCTCCACTCTCAATCGTTCAGACCTCCAGCTCATGCCCTGTACTTGTTATGTGGCATACTGCATGTTCTCCAGAACAACTGTGCATAAGAACTGAAAGTCAAAAGTTTGTGCTGACAGCCACTGTGTACACGTTTTGATTGTAGAAGGGCACTGTGCTGTCAACATAAATCATCAATGAGCACTTATTGTCTCAGAGATCTGCTTTCATATTTCTGTTCTTGGACTGTCTGTACCTCTCGACAGGCTCTTTCCCAACTGTGTACGCAGGGCGGTGTGGCTGTACAGGCATCCAAGGAAGGCAACTACATCTCCACCTCCTGCCCAATCTGTCTGGAGGACTTCACAGCACCTGAAGACGCCCCGTTGCAGCCACCAGCTACCACAGCCCCTGGTGCCCTCTCCGCCGGTGCCTCTGACTTGCCTGCCTCAGAGCTCACACCCATCACCCCTTCTGACGATCCCCCCGCAGACACTTCCCAGGCCTCTCGCAGCCCAGGTCCGGATGACGCATCCGAGGCAGCACCCCTGCTACCTGACAGGCGCACAGCTAGCGATGCTGCCCCAGTGTCGCGGGACAATGGCGCAAAGTGTTCAGGGTCAGTTGGTGCTAAGAAGGATGCCAAGATGCTGTTCATGTTGCCCTGTGGCCACAGTTTCTGCGAGGTTTGCATTATGGATTGGATCAAGAAGAAACCTGAGTGTCCAGGTGCGTCGGGCCTCTCTGTTGGCGCTTGCTGAGAAGACTATACAGGCTTCTGGATGCTCGTGAGCCGTAATGACTTGAATCATGCACTTTGGCCAAGCATAGGGCGCACAGCCCTGCTGCTCCCGACATGTTTGTGCATATCGGGACATGTTTGTGCATGAAACAAAGCAGAAGGGGCTATGAATGGTTCAGAGAATTGTGTGAACACAGGGTAGCGGTTCATGATGTGTATTACCAGGGATAATAGGGCAGATTGACTCAGGCCATGTGTTTCGTCATCCTGGAACAGGCTGACCCAGATGAGAGCCGGCCTCGCAACCCTCCACAGTTGCGATGTTCTGACCAGCCCACAGGTATAACAAGACAGGGTTCATATCAGCATGTGGCAAGCGTCCCAAGGCAACAATGCAACGCTAACCATCTCAAGCACCCAAGCAGACGTTCAACATATCTAACATAGTACACAGTGTTTTAGCAGTCATGCACATTCCGTCCATGCCACCGAGGGTTGGGCTGCTTTAGTGCACACTGTACCACATGCTGATTTGCACAGACTGATACAATATCCCTCCCAAGATACGGTCTGTTTTCTACACTGCTGTAGATACCAGCAGTACTCACTGGTGGTGGCGTAGTGCAGTGTGCCGCAAGCCTGTGTCTGGAGAAGAGACTGGGGCTGGAATCAGTGCAGCAGCGCAGCCCGGAAGCCCTGGCACCTCCAGCAGCCAGCAACGCAGCCGCCCCTCCTCTCTGCGTGCGTGGCCTTCTAGAAGTAGCGCCTCGTATGGCTTATTCAGACTTGGATACGATGGCTTTGGCCCTGAGCTCGCTTTCCGACTTCACCGGTTGCGTGATCGCCACCGAGGGTACCTCACACAGGTCTGCTTCATAAGTTTGAATGAATGACACCGACAGGTGATTGATTGTTACGGAACTTTAGATGACAGGCGTTTCATTGTTGCGCAACTGTGGATTGCATAAACTGGACCACGTTTAGTGTTCTGTACCGTCCTGTTATGTAGTTGAGACTTGGAACTGCATTCAGTATGAGGCAGTGCCGTTGGTGTGCTGCTCGAAGCTCCTGCCAACGTTGTGAGGAGTGTGGGGGGAAGTGCCATCAGGACAAGGGCCTGCAGTAGGGCTTAGAACCAGAGAGATGATGTGCTGCGTGCAGGAGGTGGTGGATGACTTGCTGTGGGAGGCAGGAGGCAGGCGCGGGCGGCGGCCCGGCAGCCGAGGCCAGCGAACTGTTGGGGACTGGGGTTCACATCCTGACGTCCTGCGGCAGATGGATGAAGCCACGTGGCAGTCACGTGCACGCTCTGGTGCCGGGGGCTCCGGAGGCAGGTCCTTCGGGGGGGGTCGATCGTCGGGTGGAGGAGGAGGGGGCTGGTAGGTGGCCACGGGTGTGCGCTGTCGCGCCGTCGGCTGCGTGCTGCTCACCAAGAACAGAGCCAGACGTTCATGCACGTATGGAGTTGACGCGTCTCAATAGATGGTGTCCGCACACAGAGCCTTCAGATTGCATGCCTGTAAAAAAGAAACACGAGTGAGTGAGTGCCCACTGCATGCATTCGGGTGTACACGGTTAGCATGTGTTTCGATTCTGGCCTTGACATGTAACATGGACGTGCCCAAGTGTCCAGGCTTTCACTATACACCATTTTGCTGTGCCGTGTTGCGGGTGTGTGTGTGTGTGTGTGTGTGTATTCGCACAGAGGAGAAGGATGGTCTGTACAGACTACATAGGAGGTGGTGCTAGCCCTCACCCTTCGCCGTGTTGGTGCCTCCAGCAACGCAAGGCACGATCAGGTGTGCCTGTGAACACGGTTCATTCGCACAAGACCGTCAAGTGCCCTGCTGCAGAATCTCCGAACACAGAGAATACTTCTTGGTATCTGATACGATCTGCAGCTCAGGAACCAACGATGATTCTTAGTGTGTGACCACCAAGCTATATCTGTGGGTTGACGTATGTACCAAGCACAGAAGTATGCTGCTTCAAGCTCGGGGTTGATGCTGGATGTCCACACACCCCAGATGTGGGGTGTGTGGGTCCATGGATGGCCACAGCCCATGTATGTGACTCCACAGCCTGCAGAACCGGCGTACAACAAACCCGGGCACGTGTACACAAGATCATTAACCAGCGTGATTTTGTTGACTCGTGCCATCCACATACATGATCTACGTGTTGCTTGGTGCACCAAGGAACACCCAACAGATGAGAGAAGGCATGCATCACTGTGGCTTCCGGAATGTTCGACGTGTTCAACAGTTTTGAAAAACATGAAAGTGTAATGCTCAAGCTGAGGGAGGGCCGCACAGGACAGGAGAGGTATACGGGAGAGCAGAGAAGCGCGTGTGGGTAGATACTTTGTGATGTGACAGAACGGAAGGGGCCTTGGGTTGGGTGAAAACGAATCGGACCAAGATGCACATCATGATCCATATCTTGATAGCACAGCAGACAATCACTTGTGGACGGATAGACATCGCTGCGTTCCCTGCCCCACGGAAGAATACAAGGATGTCACGGATTCTGTTCTTGTTTCATAGTTCTATACAGTTGGTGTGCTGATTCAGGTCTCCGGATGAGTTGGCATCGACGGGATGGCAGAGTGGATAAGCGCACTAGTTTTGGCCATTCGAGCAACATTTTTCAGTAATCCAACTTTGCCTCAATCGAATGGCCCCAGCCCCTTCGATCAGGGCTGGAATGTAGTCAACAAACAATCTACTTCAACTTCTGATGCAGTTGCATGTACACACTACCAATCACAGGGGCGCGCAGTCCGAACTGACCCGATGTCACGACTTATAGTTCAAGCTCGAAGCCGTGCCTGAACTCACGCTACTTGAAAGTTACGTTCATTTGCTATATCTAAGATTGCCACAATGCGAACTGTTTCGCTTGCACGGGGCCCTGGTGCTCCACTTTCGTTACTTGCCACAGGCAACTCTCACAGGTGCTGTGGTTCCCGGGCCATCTCTCAGCCACAGCAAAGCAATGGTTCCTCGCCCAGGGACAATAGCCGCGGTCAACTCGAGGTCAGAGCGCTTCATCCGGAAGAGCCCTTCCCCTTGAGCATTCATGGGCATGATGGATCCCAGCACAGCAGCGGACTACAATGTACGATTTTCATCATCTTGAAGTGTTCTGACATATTTGCTTCGTGCTTGAGTGTGCCGAGGGCTTAATGATAGAGGTCCGCACGATCCGGTGATAAGAGTGTTGTCATCGCTCTGCTCCTCCGTACCGTCAGTTCGCCCATTTTTGCCGCACAAGGATTATTGTGATTCGCCATGAATGGTTAGTGTCTCGGGCCAGTGCTTGTGGTTCTGTTCACAGCTTCCGGTATCTTTCCCGTACAAGCCTTTTCCAAAACCAGCAGTTCTGTTGCACGACAGTTTGTTCGAACTGAGTCATACTCCAGGTCCTCCGGTTGTTTGTGCGTCTGAATCGAGGCTTGTGCTAGTATATTAGTCTGGTACGGTACAAAAAGTAACTTTGAGCCGCTTCTCGCGCCTGTGCACGTTTCTCCGAATGGTCACTACTCTGCCGTGTACGAGACGCAATTTTTGTTGCAGATGATGATGCTCTCGAAGTTACCAGGCGATCTGGTATGGTAAGTGCTCTAGCACTTGGGTCAGCAGCTGCTTGGCTCGCACTTTGCGGTGGCCCGCGAGCAGCCGACAATCAGGCCATTGAACAGGTTGTTGCCAATGTACCTTTTGAAGACGCTCGGTTCGCGTGTGCGGAAGCCAGTGGAGTCTGCGCCACTCTCTACTCTCAGGTGTGCGATTTGTGTGAGCTGTCACGATCAAGGTGGCCTGATTTCATAGCCCGCTCGTCGCTGTAACGATGTTGTAGATGCAACTGCGCTTTCCTAAGAATAGTTGTTTGATCTTCGTCAGATGAAGGGTTGCGTTGTTCGAGCAGCTTCGTGTTAGCCGCAACCCAAGCTCATCTAAAGTGAACATGCAAAGTACCTAGTATTCCACTGTCAATTTGAAGTATGTATCGGGATCTTTACTATGAAGGAGTCTGCACAGTCTTTAACTGATAGGTCCGATATGCAGATGTCCTCCACTCTGCGCCAGCTCACTGCTGGCTACATCCCAGATGAGACCTTCCAGGCTTCATGCAAGCGCCGGCTGTCATCGCCGTTCATCCAAGAGGCTATGATTTCACTCGAAGAGTCCCTGCCTGTCATTGGAGTTGAGCTTTCATACTCTCCAGACTTGTCTGGCTCTGGTTGGCTCCTCTCCGCAGCTGGCCGCCCTCGCATCAATCAAGAAAACCGCGAACGGTTTGAGGGCATGACGTTGCGGGCGCTACAACGGTGCAGGCGAGTGCAGCGGCTCAGCGTGGCCATGAACGAGCACAAATTCACACCTGCTGCAGTGCAACTCCTCACACAGGACCTGAAGGAGCTGTCACGCATTCTGGATGAGATGCTCGCTGCTGTTGATCAAGTGCAGCGCAATTCCAGAACTACAAAGTAACTGGGGCAGCAAACCTAGTCTGCTGTGGAGACTGTGTGAGTGCCTGTGGTTACCAGAACGGGAATGCAATGTGCCGAAGCAAGCCTTAGGCTGCATCAACCACTAATAAACGGTACCAGGCAGGCGTGGCGTGTGGTATGCAGCTAGAGCTTGCAAGGTTGTGGTGTGGGGCTTTTCAGCGGTGCCGGTGACAAATAGATGTACACTTTGCAGAATTATGGACATAGATAGTAACCATTTGGGGTTCTGAACGTTGCTAAGGATGCTAAGCTTTGCACAAGAATTCTTGGATGTAGAATGCCTGTTAACTTCTCTGTGATGTCATCCAAGAGCTGTACCGTCCTAGAGCCCGCAACAGAGGCCTGCCTCGCGCTCTCGAGACAATCTCATATGTCCCCTCTCCATACTGCCGCAGCCACAATTCAGTCACATCTGTAGGACTGGCGTGTCGGGGGAGTGCATGCATACACGGTGGCTGTGGATGCATGCATATGCATGGCCCACAACAGTTCACGTCGCCCCCAGCCGAGTGGTGCTGTGACCTCCATATAGCTGTGCTCGCCGTGGAGTGGGATAAACAGTGTGGCCGAATTCGTTGGTTGGTGCTGTTCTCACTCACTGACGATGGGTTCCTGATGGTGGCCCTGTGTTTGACTGCAGGAACATTGTACGGCATCCTCTTCAACCTTTATGCTTGCCTCCCCATGAGACCCGTGGGTGTCTGTCCTTGTCCGATGTTCCGGGGTGCTGAGGCCGGCGCCCTTCTTGGGCACCGCGTGGTTCCCGATCAGCAAATGTTTTTGCTCGCTCGCACGTAGGGTGCAGGATTCGGTTGGGAACGTTTCTACCTTTGGTCATACGATAGGGACTATGCCAGCAACAGCCCCCGCATAGACACTGCGCCATACTCGCATCCGGCATGCTGTGGTCGGTCATGCTTCAGAGCTCGCGATGGTGTCGCAACTGGCCGCTGCTGACAAAGGAGAGAGAAGTCCATCAACACAAGCTGACCAGAACACTCCAACCACATAGCATATTTTTCGCTCATGACTCGCCAGACTGTGGAACACACATGGCACATGATGCGCCTCATGCACATGTCTCTATTGCACACACACCCCCAACATCCCATCCCATATCGTTGCAAACACACACTGCCTTCCTCATTCAGGCTCGCCACTAGAACAACAAGCACGCCCATGAAGGCCTGCTGCCGCCGCCTCCTGGAGCAAGCCCACCTCCACACCAACACGCAGCCTGCCTGCCAGTCTGTCTATCTGGTCCCCCCCCTGCTCACAGCTCACAGCACAAGGGCAGCCATCTCACTGCCGACACAAGCGCCCAGCAGCATGGAGCTGAAAACTGACAGCAGCAGGCCACCTCTAGCGGCCCCCAGATCCTTCACAAGGTCTGCGAGCACTACCCCCACATCCTTGCTGCTCTGGGTGAACTTCTTCAGCGGGTCGGTCATGTTCACCACCCGCAGGACCCCCCTCGCCGGGGCTCCGTCTACCCCACTCACCTGCAGACATGCTTCTGTTCATAAACATCTCTCGCCATTTTACAAACACTCTCCGGCAGCACCGCACAACAGAACATTCCTTTCCGCTGCGCTGCTGGCTGCCTGCTGCACACACGCTTCTCGTCACAACAGTGGAAGCTCTATGTGCATTCAATGTGCACGAATCACATAGCTGCTCCATGCTACCCAAGCAATGAATGGTGTGCATGGCTTGCACAAAATATCCGCATGCATGGTGGACACAGCTGATACGCACACAGAGTACAACTCACACACTCCATAAAGTCAAAGAATACGTAAGTAAACATGGGGGGGCACGTTCCTTGGGATAGTAGATGCCATCAGCGATGCGTTTCATCTCCTTGCCGTGTGTTCCCACCTTGCCAGCAAACGCCTGCCAAGCCTCTCCAAACTCCGGAGACACCAGAAGGTTCTGCACACCACGCCACACCAAGCATGTCAGGACCTACGTAATAATGCGATTGTGAGGTGTGCCAATCACAAGACCTCACCGCCCCCGCGTGCCGCAGAGAAAACTACAGCGTTCCCACCCAAGCACACCCCCGCATAGGTACTAGCACCACACAAGCTCTTATGTGATGCACCATGACACTGCCCCAGCCTTCATATACAAACCGGAAAGGTAGTTGATAGGCATGACTACAAGTATCCAAAAGCACCGAACACAAAATATCCGCCACTTCACTCGAATGGCACAACAGCACCATCACGAAAGTCTTTCCCAGCACTCTTAGCCAAACTACCTCATGATCAGCCACAACAGCACAGCTTTTTCTTCCTTTCTTGTGCCCTCGGGCTGTTGTGGCGCCACACAAGCTGCCCTGAGAGCCTCTGCGGTCGTACTTTGACAGCCTTCCTTCTACGTGAAGAAGAGAAGAAAGGGGGGAGCAGGGAGACAGAAAAGCACCTGCACCCGCGTGCTGCGGCGGGCATATGCCAACATGGAGCCGATGGTGTTGTTGACATCCCCCCTGCCCACAGACAACCCTGCAGCACACCCTCCTGCTCACTTCCTTGCTTCCTGTTCAAACCAAGCAGGCTGTTTGGGACAGGGCAGTATAGGGGGGGAGGAGGAGGGGGGCAACGAACACTGGGGCCACAAAAAAGGGTCAGAAGAAGGCCAGAAAAATAGCATCAGAAGAGGGCCGCAACACACCTGCCATGGATGACAGTGACATCACACCGCCCACTGTTGCATCGCTGAACTGCACGAGCTTCTCTGCTAGGTATCTCTCCTTTGATGCACACCTGTAATGCATCATATCAACGTGTGCACCAAACCCTTGCAAACCGGAAAGTCAGCTCGTGAAAAAAGGACGTCGTGAAGAAAGTACCGATACTGATTTGGGCACTTTCGAACTCAGTGAGAAGAAACTGGAAATGTATGTTGCTTGGACAGATACTGGGTACTGGGGGGGGGGGGGGGGCATGCAACGAGCCAGGCACTGAACAGCACGCAAGCACAGAACACAAACACAGAGCGCTGCAGCTACGAGCACAGAAGCAGAGGTGAGGAGGGCAGGCCCACGCGGCTCACGCAGCACATCTACAGCCGCTGTGCGATCGCCTGAATGAGGTGTTGAAGCTAACCATTGTAACAGCTTGCGGCAATTCGCAATTCTTCTATCCTATCATACCAGCTGGTAGCTGTAACAATGCACACGTGCTGCCATCGGCCATGTGCTGGCATGGGCTGGTATGGGCCAATGCCTCGTGAGGCTGCCGTGACCGTATAACACCATTCAAACGGTGTGGCCTGACAGAGCCTTAAGTTATTTCCTGGAGTTGCAGCAGAAGCAATTCCATGTGCGCATGTGCTGATCTGTGGTTGCGCAGGAGGCCCAGTCACGATGCAGGCTCTGGGACTGTGCGTTCTGCCACGCACCTATCCAGCCCTGGCCCTGCTCCAAACACACTCAAGCCGCCTCTCAGCGGAGATGACATCCATGCCCTCTTGCCTGAGGTGTACACCATGAGCCCTGCATTGGTTCCACACAGGCATGTCGTGTCGTTGCACTGTCATTACTGAATGTTGCCTGTGTTGCCCTCACATGCGGTTTCAACGCAAACCCACTCCACAGCATATATATCTGAGCATCATTCACAGTAGTTAGCATGCACAGGTGCCTAGTACGGATGTGGAGGGGAACTGGTAGCAACGCAGAGTCAAGGAAGGAGTGAGTTGTAACTGACTTGCCTGCAACAGCTTCAATGGCGGACACAGCGATATTCTCTCTGTCTTCAACGCGTTCAGCTTCTGCAAGTCTCCTCTGTTGGCGATTAGGTCTCCTGGGAGACTCTGAATTCCTCTGCCTGTGTTGCAACCGTGTGATAGCTAGACGACAGAATGTCACCACTATCAGAGTGCCCTGCAAGCTGTGGATAGATTTGAATTTTTATGCTGGTGTACCCCCTCCCAGCACGAACAGCTTGGGCGTCGTGCTGGTGGTTGGGAGAGAAGAATGTGCAGGGCGCACTTGCAAGGACACACAGGCCAGGTAGCAGAAGGGTGCTCACCCCCACCGCTGTACCCATGATAGGTATGTACGTAGCTAACACCGCGTTGGTGAACGTGAGCGGAACTGGTGCATATCTCCTGCAAGAACCGGATCATTCATCCAAACCAGTCAGTTCAAGTGTAGCAATAGACCGCTGACCAAACCGACTAGACGAACACACACGAGTGAGTGAAATACCTAGCAGTAGAGAGGAAAGCTCTGCTCAGTTGCATCCGTACGAGAGTGTGTGCGATGACTAGGGATCGCCTCCCATCAACCAACACCTTTTTCGCCACTGAATTCGCGGTCCCCGCCTCTATCTTCTCCAGAGTCTTCTTATGCCGCTTTGTTAGGGATGCACCGGCAAAGAATCCTACGATAGCTCCCAAAATCAACCTCACCATCGTGAGAGTAACTGTATGGGACTAGAAGAACGTGACGGAGGTTACGTCGCACGGATTGCATGTGAGAATAGCCCTTGATTAGTTTTGTTTGGTGGTTGACTCTTCTGTGTAAAGGGAACCCATGCGTGAGCAGCACTGGGACGGAATCCCTGGTTGAATTCCTGCAGCCACCCACGTCAGCTACTGCTCGCAAGCTAGATGACCACAACCTGCCCGCTTATGACAGCTGTCTACAGGTGCTTCATGGATTCACATTTTACTTCTGTGTGTGTGAAGCTGCAAGTGGACTCTTAATCTTCTGTACCGGCATCTCTGAGATACATCCTCATCACATCAGGCAAATGTCCAAGTAAGGTCGCAACAGTCTTGTCCGATATCTTGTCGGAAACATTATCAGGTTTTCTTAGGGAGTGTTCCAAGATGCCGGAGTACCACCCGAACGAGCATCCTGGACTCCTGTTTCAGGTCACGCCAGCAGATTTGGGGGACCGGAGCGAACTCCTCGTCGATAAACATGCTTCCTACATAGCAAGCTTTGCAGAGGTACGCACACCTTATATTTCTGCATCGGCCTACCTCCAGTTTGATGGGGCGTGATGTTCAGATGGCTGAAGTCCCAGTTGAGTTGCTCCCTGCATATATCCTCTGTAGGCCGATAGTTCCAACCATAACTACAGGTGTGTCAGAGTATGTTCCAATAATGATGGATGTTGCTGGGGATGTGATGCATCGTTTTGTAGGTCGTATTGACTGAGCTGTAAGAAAGCACTCACAGGGCCACGTCTTGTGAGCCAAAGAGCAATCGCTGCACGTTCTATTGATTCTTCAACAATGGTTCTTGCTGGGCTGTCCAGAACGTTGCACCAGCACACACAAGCTCAAGCATATCTGGCTTTCGTCTGAGTAGGGAGACCATGAGGATTCTAGGCGCATAACCGATCACGCTGTTCATAGGGAAGAAATTGTCACATGCTGATGTACTTTCTCACATCTTGCTCAGCTGCAGAAGACAGAAAAGGATTGGGAGTTCGTTTTCTCAGACCACTTCCGAATGAGCGGTGTTTACTGGGCTCTGACAGCTCTCTCACTGCTACCAGGCAGTCAGGTCACAAAATTCGCATCAGAAGAGGACATCGTGGCGTGGGTTTCCAATTGCAAGAAACCAGACGGGTCGTACAGTCACAATGTACACCATGATGGGTGCCTTCTGGCCACCTTGTCAGCTGTACAAATACTAGTGCTCCTGAGGAGACAGGACGAGGTGGATGCTGATGCTGTTGCAAACTGTGAGCTGCAACCTCTTCTGCCTGAGCTCTGTCGTGTGGTATAGATTCATCTGATGGGTAGATTTCGTGTGACAAGATGCTGTGGGCTATGTGCACACACCGACATGTGGCACACCATCCTACACAATAGAATCAACCTGTCTGGACGGGTTTCTGATACAACTGCAGTACACGCTGGAAGCTGTCGGACAATGCAGGCCTGTCCAGATTTCTTCCGTTGATCATCAAAGCACTGACACTGGCGCTTCGGCAGTCATTACAACACTGTGCGATCCAGTCATGCTTCCTTGCTACCTCATCAGGAGTGGGGTGCGAGACCACTCCTTTTCAGTAAGTACAGAATGAAACATGGCCCATCAGAAACATGCACTGGGCTTCAAACTCCAACCCAAATGCCAGAAGTGTTCGAGAGAATTGAGTGCAGCTGCTGTGAGAGCAAGTATTCTGTGCAGATGTGAAGTCTTTACAACTACCTGATGGCTCTTTCCAAGGGGATAAGTGGGGTGAAGTGGACACTCGTTTTGTGTACTCAGCACTGCATTGCTGCGCACTGATCAAACGCCTGCAAGTTCTCGATGTTGACAAAGCAGTAGAGTGCACGCTGGCGTGTCAGAACTGGGATGGAGGCTTCGGGGTGGTGCCAGGCATGGAGAGCCACACAGGGCAGGTGTTCTGTTGCGTTGGAGCCCTTGCAATTGCTGGCTGCCTGGATAGAATAGACACTGATGAGCTTGCAAGATGGTGCGCTCATCTGCTGGTGTAATTTCTCCTTGTATGTGCAGCAGGTCTCACTGTGAGCTTCACAGGGATCTACATGTGGGACGGGACTGCATTTTTTTTCTCTTGCTGTGAGACCAAGGATGCAGAGAGGCTGGTGGAAGGAAGGTGTGGTGTGCAGGCTGTGTTTGAGGCAGACACCCAGTGGAGGCATGCAAGGAAGGCCAGAGAAGCTGCAAGACGTGTGCTATTCTTGGTGGGCAGTGTCTGCGCTGGCGCTCCTGGGCAAGGTGCACTGGATCGACCAGCAAGCTTTGGCTCATTTCATTCTGAACTCTCAGGATGAGCACCGTGGAGGGATCTCTGATAGGCCAGATGACATGGTGGATGTTTTCCACACGTTTTTTGGGATTGCAGCGCTGTCGCTGTTGGGGTTTCCGGGCTTGAGGGCTGTCAGCCCCACGTATGCGCTGCCGCAAGACGTCATAGATGACCTGGGAATCTCGAATACCGGCAGGTGATAGTGTGAAACTCGACGTGGGGCAGTACTAAAGCACAAAGTGTGCAAAGAAGTAAGAGCATCTGTAGCTGATCGTGATGTTTTGCTTTGAGGTGGACAAGTACTACGCCAGGCATGGGGCTAGTAGCCGATGTCTGATGTTTCAGACTGGCATCTGCATTGCCTTTGTTGTGGTGCACGTCACTGTGCGCCGCAGTGCGAGCAGCCCTGCAGTGGGAATGTAGCCACTGTGCTGCCTTTGCCCAGAACCTTGCAACGCACGGACTCCTTGTGCCGCATCCCACCCCCACCTTGCGCTACTGCCTTGCTCATCAGCCCTGCGCCTTGCTGTGCGCCTGCCTGATCTAGTTTCACCGTCGCGTCCCCTGCCTTCACGCTTTCTTGCAACTTCACGACCCCTGTTTGGGCTCTGAAAAGGCGAGAATTGCATGTGCCAGGTGTGGAAAGTTACAGGTGTCAGAACTGCTTGCCTCGCGGCTATTGCAGGGCACGTCACCCTGGTCCATGCGGGGAGTGACATCGGTACTGGCGGTTTAGTATACGCTTAGCACAGAGGCTTCAGTGTAGTGGATGTGGATGCGAGCTCCCAGCACCGCTTGTATGCTGGATGTCGCTTCCACAGCCATGCACTTGCAGCAACAGGCACATCATTGTGCGCACAACAGTCAAATGGCACAATGCACGTTACAGTTTTTATCCAGCTGGAAAAAATCCAATCGTACTCAATATTTGTCAGCATGTGATCATGTGCAGTGTGGTGCATCGTGTATAACTTGCCAGCCCGCCATGTGCGCACCCGCGCAACAGGGCCGCACAAGGCCATGCAATGGTCAGGAAACAATGCCTTCTGCATGCACCTGTTGCATGCACCAGCAAACACACAGGCACACACACCAACACCACCAAGGATCTGCAGCACGCATGCAACCTCATGTCCAATTGGTGTCACATGTGAAACATCCTCAGCCACAGACAAGAGCACACAAGCAACATGCACGCTCACGCAGCCTCCATACTACCACAGGCGCCTTGACACCATTTACCAACACGCCTGTGGGTACTGTTGATCCAAGACCTTGGCGACAAGTGGAACTGAGGAAAAGTAGAATACAACCAGGCCATGCCATGCAGTGTGGGTACAACGGACCACACCGCCATGCATGCTCCACCCTGGATGCTGCTTGATTGAATTCCCTTGCTTTACAACAACCCCATCGGGAAGCAAGCGTTATAGGCAAGCATTTCTGGAAAGTGCAGAGGACTGAGACATGTCGGCGCGCAACAGGCCATGCCAGACTGTGTGCCACTGCTTGGTGCGCGCAATGTTGCACGATCTTGCACGCACGAGGTGCCCTCGGAGGCCGCTTGCCGATACCACACTGTGCCACCCACCGAGTGTGCTGCAGGTGCAGCAGTCAGCAGGCGCATCTGACGCTACCTGAAGAGACACACCAACTGACACTGACTGCCACCAACTCTCCAGCAGCCCGTGGTGCGCCTCCGGAGCTGCAAGGTCCTGCCTCCCCCCCCCCCCCAAACCAACCCCGCCACCTCAGCTGCCATGCTACGCAATCTTGCAGAGGCCTGCAGAGCCTGTCACCGATCCGGCTCGCTCGCAGCGCACAGCATGCAGGGCGCCGTGCACCCACATCATCTCTCGCTGCCGGCATAACGAGCCGCTTGCAGCCTACGGTGTGTGCGGGCCTTTCATGCATGCAGCTCATGCATTCTAAATGCCACATATCCCAATGCCAAATAGCAGCAAAGAAAAGCAAACCGGTTAAAACAACATGCGATCCCGCAACACCTTTTGCTATCAATCACGATCACCGTCACGATCATCGTCACGATCATCGTGCTCTTCTGTATCTCTGAAAGTTGCCTGCCTGCACCTCATGTACTGTGCAGCACGAGGCAGTAGGAAGCACTGCCACGAGGCAGCGCTTCCTACTGGAGCGACATATTCGTGTCTGCAGGGGGTAATGATTACGTGATGCATGCTGCACTGCCCCCATCATTGAACATCGGCAACGCGCCGGGGAGCTCAGCATCCCACAGAGTGAGATGAGATACACTACAGATACACTACCATGCATGAGAAACACAAACAACAGCAACTACAGCTGCAATGCATGATCAAGGTGCATTCGCGGAAGGAGTGGCTGCGGACGTGCTGGGTTCCTCGGAGAGGGTCTGGTGGATGTGCTCGAGCGCCGCAGCGCAGCGTGCCGCGGAGGGCCGCGAGTGGGGGGTGCTGGAGAGGCACAGGGAGATGAGGGTGGTCGCCTCAGGGGGGCACGTGGCCTCCTCCATCTGCACGACGTCCTCCAGCAGTGTGCCTTGCCGCGCCTTCTGATGCAGAGTCTGCAGGCAGCGAACGTGTCAAGGGTTTCAACTGGTGACCTGCTGCAGAGCTACGACCGTGCAACAGTACCAGGCTCACAGCAGACCCATGACGTAGCGGATCGGTGGGTGTGTGCAGCAAGCATTTTCACTCAGGATAACTGTGAAATACTGTGCCACAGCTTCATGTCCACATTCAGTTTGCTGTGAGGCAACTCTGGGGCCCTTGGGCTGCCAGCCTTGTACCGCGTATTATATCTCCTAATTTTGATGAGCCAGCGCCAATACATGTCGCAAAACAGTGCTGCGTGTGCAGTGATAGGGGGAGCAGGGGGGTGCGCACCAGAGGGCCTTCCTTCAGCAATGGCAGGCTCACCCTGAGCATGTACGCCAGCACCATGCCAAGCGACCACACATCAGCGGCGGCCTCTGCAGGCTCCACAAGCTTGCCATTGTGGTCGAACCGCTCCGGAGCGTAGAACAGCGGCAGGTCGCTCCTCGCGGCGGCGATGTCGTCCAGGTACAGAGGCGGCAGCATGTCTTCGCCAGCGTCACTGGAGTGGGGGTCAGTCTGGGCGCCATCTTGACTGGGGTCCATCAGGGGGTAGCCCTGCGGCAGGCCCGTGCCAGGCCCGCCTGCGCTGCTGGAGTGAGCGGTGGGTGAGGAGGACGAGAGCGGAACACCGAGCGTTGCGAAGCAGACGGAGAGATTGTCGCCGAGTATGAGGTGCTCATCGGGCTTAGAGCGGTGGTGTGCCATGGACACCAGCACTGAGGCATCGGAGAGGTGGCCATGCACCAGAGAGGAGGCGTGCAGCAGCGTGAGGGAGTGGGCGAGGTGCAGAGCGGAGCTGATGGCGAGCCGAACGTCCACGCGCACCACGCCGTTGTATATTTCGTCTGGCGTGGGGACCTTCTTGAACACCTGGAAGCATGCCGAGTGCTCAGTGATGGACAAGAGATCGCAAGGTTTTCATAGCCATTCAAGTGAAAGATAATGTTGGGGCGGCAGCCTCTACAAGTTCTTGTTGTAACTCGCTTTGCCTGTGGAAGCTCAGATTGACTTGCGAGGTGTTGTGTTCAGCAGCTCGCATTGGCGGGCAGCGCCGCTGTGCCGTCCCCCTTGGCAGGTAGGGTCACCAAAACAGATGCGTTGGTTTGGCGGTATGAAGTAACTGTGTCAAGGTTTGGCTGGGAGAGCGCAAGTGCAGGCAGGCAGGCAGCGCACCCCCTCATGTATTGCGCTGCGCAGCGACATGTTGATGGTGTGGGGCACAGAGCGCAGCAGCATCAGCGCCCCATGCCCCGCCACCGTCCTCGTGATGTCCGTCAACGCATGCACACCATGCACCAGGCCAGCCGCCGACCAGCTCGCGTTCACCGTATGCATGCAGCCCCAAAGCTGCTGAGGGTCCTCTGTCAGCATTATCTCAGTTACCTGCCACTCTCCGGTGGTGCAGATGTCCTCGGGCGTCGGCGCATCGCCGCAGTCAGATGCATGCGGCGCATGCAGACAGGTGTGCAGGTGGCTGTGTGGCAGCACTGCTAGCTGAGTCAGCAGCAGGATTCCGTTGAGCTCGGGCGTATCAAACAGGTGCGTGTTGCACTCATGGCTTGAATGCGTGTGGCCCATGGGGCCGTGCGTGGTCACACGAGCAAACCTTGAGGGGGTATCGACCATCGGTTTGATGGACACGAACCAATACCCTGCTTTAGTACCAGGCTCAGATACCAGATCCATGGGAACAGACACCAAGGGGCAGTTGTCGTCGACTTGTGACTGTGTGCCCGACCGCATCGTGCAGCTTATCCAGAGCTTTTGGCCCTCGTCTGTGAAAACTTTCGTGTCAAACGTCAAGTCTTGGCCTTCCATCAGCTGCAGGCGGAAGCGGGCGCTTGGGTGGGAGCCTGGCGGGGGGTCCTTTAATGAGAAGAAGTCCCAGAAGTCGGTCCCGATGAACGAGGAGAGGTCGGTGACCCCCAACACCTCTCCCGCTCTCTCGTTTGCATGCCGGATCCTCCACGAGTTGTGCCCTGCACGCCAGGGAAGAAACGTCAGCTGCTGTTGCAGGAAACAGTCGTGACTAGAATGGATAGATGAAATAATTGGCAGACTTCTGAATGTGGGTAACTGCAGCTAGAAGAAAGAAAACAATATGTGCACCAGCAGAGGGCAAAACACGCTACTGCTGAGCAACACATCACTGGGAACTGATGCTGAGCCATTTCAATCGTAGCTGCTTGGCTACGAGTGCTGGCAAAGACGTTACTGATGGTGTTGTTGTGCTACGAGAGGGAACAGAGGGCTTCTGCCGAGGTGAGGTGGCCCTGATGAAAGATGTTTGCAGTGCTTGCACCCGGTCTCATGGCCTGTGCAGCATTAACAGGCAACTGGCGATGACATGTGACTGCAAGCAAGGCTGGGTGACTGTTCCACAGTCCACCACAGCACACCTCGTGCTGCAGAGCACAATTGAATGCAAGGCTTGATCTTGAAATTGCACAGGAATGCGCATGTTGCAGGGCAAGCCGCGGGGCAGGGCAAACGTGATGCAGCAGCAGCAGCAGAGGCGCACCGATGTGCAGCACGAGCAGGCCGATGTCCCAGGCTTCCGCAGGCCGCAGCCTCTCCGTTGCTGCGGCACCCGCATCAAACATCTTCTGCTCCTGCAAGCGCCCGGCCTCTTGTCGGACTTCTCCGGCACACAGTCATACTATCACACTTTGCCAAAACGTTCTGGGACAGACTGTCATGATGGCGCGGTTGTGCCATTCGAGAGAAGTAGTTCTATTTCGCAGCGTTGTCGGTTGTTTCTGGGTATTTGGGTTCTTACCTAATGTTATGCCTTTACAGTTCCAGGAACACGTTTTCCGGCACGCTGTGCGCCGCTCAACATGTGCAGAGCAGTGTGCACGAAGCACAGCTTCTGGCTCTGAACGCCGCAGCATGGTTCACAACCGCACGGCACTGTAACAATTGCTATGAAAACCGAGAATAGTCGCATGCGCGCGGCATAATCTTGCAAGAGCAGACTGTTGGGATACGTTCAAATACATTCCAACAGCAGCTATACCTCTAAACTGTCTTGAAAAGAACAGGCAGCAACAGAACTCGAGGCCACATGACGAGAAGATGCGGCGACACAACCTCGCAGCGCCAGGGGGCCAGCACACAACACACCTGTGCATCCAAAGTTTCCAGCTCCCGTACAACGATCTCCGCGAGATTACAGAGCAAGTTGCAGTCCTCAGCGGTGAAGTATCGTGTGCAATTGTCTATGGCGCACAGAGACCCCAGCCGCTGCCCGGAGCTGCTGACCAGAGGGCAGCCTGCGTAGAATTGCAGGAACGGCGCAGAGGTGACGAGGGGGTTGTTGCGGAAGCGGGCATCGTTCCTGGCGTCGCTCACGACCAGGCACTCAGGGTCCTGGGGCAGCAGCGTCCAAGCGCAGAAGGACAGGTCGCGGCTGGTCTCGGAGATGCCCGGCAGGCCCGCCACCGACTTGAACCACTGCCGGTCGCTGTCCACGAGGGACACCAACACGATGGGCATGCTGAACACCTGCATAGCTCACGCTCATGTGTACGCATGTCTGGGTGAGGCCGCCACTCGTACTCAACTGTTCACTGCCTTTCTGGTTTGTATCCGTGTGCATGCATGCATGAATGTATGAATGGTATGTAGTTATTCATGCATGCAATGTATACGTGTTCGTGTGGGAAACATTAAGCCAAGAGGCCATTCTTTACCACTCAAAAAGGGAGCTCATGGGCATGAGACCAAATCGCAGAAATCACATTCCATGTGTGTGTGTGTGTGTGTGTGTGTGTGTGTGTGTGTGTGTGTGTGTGTGTGTGTGAGCGAGTGCGAGCCTGACACCCGGGGCGGGGACTCGGGAAGACATCAGCCTGAGTGCCACAATGTGCCAGCCTGTCCCAATGCTGCTGTGCTCAGGCAGGCGACGTGCATCTTGGCCCACACGGTCAGTGCTAATGATCTTGAGGACCCAACAGCTGGCAGTGCAGACAAACGCTGAGGCGCAAACCAGACACCGCATCGCAACCAGGCAGAGAGCGGGCTTCATGCACACACATTGCGTACCACACTGGACCGCCAAGCAGCGCACCTGTGCCACAAGAGCAGTGATGCGGTCATACCGCGCTTCTGGAGCAGTCTCCAGCACATTCAGCTCGCACAGGCGCCTCATGCGGGAGTCTTCGGCACCGGGCTTCGGAGCGCCCGAGTAGGGCCGCGTGCCGGCGCCCGCATGCAGCTGAAGAGGCGTGGCAACGGAGTTGTTGCTGCTGCTGCTGAGGGTGTCGGCCTCGGGCTGCTCCAGTACGCCCAGTGAGGGGGGAACGAAGCCACTGGACCTCGAGCACTCCTCCTGCGTCACCTGCAGCACGCCTTGTCTGCGCTGACGTGACGACAGTGGAGCAAGTTGAATGTGCACGGTTGCGAAAGTGGGCGATACAGCTTCGAAACTTACACACAGCTCGACCTTGTGAGCACCGACTGGGACCCTTCCACACGTCTGAAATGCGGCAGAATGCGAGTTGCTGTCAGAGATATGTGCAAGGGTTTTGTTTTGTTGCCCAGATGACACATGTTGAACTAGAATACCTACTCTAGGTAGTGTAGAGCACTTTTGAAAACTCAAGCTAGTGTAGAGCGCAGTGTTTGGCGGTGGCTAGTGGTAGATGCGCACCTGTGTGTCTTGGGACATGTCGAGCATGGGGTCAGGGTGGAGCCCAGGCGAGCCATCATCGTCTGCGGCGAAGAACAGCTGCTCGACGCGCATCTTCATTGCGGTACCGCCGGGCAGCCCTGTGGGAACAATCAGCGGCGAGCTGAGAGCAGCTTGAGGCGAAGAACCGATGTGGGATGCGGAGGCACTGCCGTTCAGCCGCGGCTGGGTCCGCCTCTGCCGCTGCTCTGGCGGGTATGTGGTCGCATGCTCGTCTTCGAAGTGGCCGGAGGTAGCATGCATGCTTTGGGGCCTTCTGAGGGTCCTCGCGCTGGGTTGGTTCAGCACAGCGCCGTGTGGGGTGGCGCCGTGGCTGAGCGAGCGGTTGGGGGCGCCCCGTGAGGTGGTCTCGAGCGACGCGGTGTGGGCGTGGAGCTTGGCGAGCGCAGCTGAGAGAGCGTCGGGTATCGGAGAGGGGGGGGACGACGACACCACAGGCTCGGCAGGGCGGTTGTGCAGCATGGAGAGCACGCCGTCCAACACGATGCGCGACGGCGCAGAGGCGCTGCCGGAGAAGCTGGGTGCGGGGCTAACGGCCCTTGGTTCTGGTGGCGTGGAGTTGGGGGGGGCACTGCCAGGGTTGTCAACTGTAGCGGAAGAGGCAGTTGGGGAGTCTGGGAGGGGTGCAAGTGGGGCCGAACCGCGATGGCCTGTGCCGTACACCCCCGCAGGCTCCCCGAGAGGCACACGCTGGGAGGGGGCGGCTGAGAGCATGTGGCTACTGATGCTGGCTGGCGCGGTCATTGATAATAGGCAGCCGGAGGTGCTTGAGCTGCGGGAGTCCCTCCTCACCGCGGAGACGCCCGCAATGTGTTGGATAGCAGAGAGCACCTCATCCGGGACTGCGGAGACCTCGTCCCTGGGGCGAGAATTCGCAGAAGCTACTTGACGTATCGGCCTTCGGTGTGCTCCTGCATCAGGTTGTTGCTGACTCTGCTGTGAGGTGCGGTGTGACTGCGAGTTGACCGGGAACGAGCCAGGTTCGGTTGCTGGCAGAGGTTGTGATTCCGCGGCCCCTGGCACCCGAAATAGCTCAGCATCGGCAGAGGCGCCTGGAGGCAGGGGGTCTTGATCAGATCGTGGAGAAGATGTGGGGCTTCTGTGGCTGCCAGAGAGCGAGAAGGACAGCCACTCTTCTACTCGGTCAACGTTCGTGGCTGCGTTGACAGGTAAATTGTGCCGCCTGGGAGCATGTGTTGCGCCTGGAGACATCTCAGCGTCCTGAGTGTGTTGCTGGCTTGTCGCTGGAGGTGTTGGACTGCAAAACCCTTGGCTTCTGACGTTGGCAGGTGCTGTGCCTTGGGGGCCTGATGCAAGATCGATGGCTGACGAGCATGCTCCAGCTCTCTGTAGGCAAATACACAGAATGAGCGTGGAGGCTCGTCCTGTCTGTGCAGCAAGCTAGCAATTCATACGAAAAGGACAGATGCAACCGTTAGGTACATGACAAGGATACATCAGCGATTGAGCCTGTTTGCATATTCAGCAAGGTATTGAGAATTACGCGATTACAGTCTTTGTTATAAGCTCAATGCTGTAGAGGACTGTTTTCTGGAGCACTGTGGTTGGGTGAGAATGGATCCAGTACCTATCTGAGATAGTATAAAATGTACTCCTATCATGCCAGTTTGGGAGCTCACCTGCCGGGATCCCCCAGAGCTCTGAACGAAGTCTGCCTGTGCTAGAAGTGGTCCGATTGTTTCCTGCTCCACGACGGAAAGCTGGGCATCGGCTTGCTGCGCTGCACTGCTACTTTGCACCTCGCCATTAGCTGCTGGAACGTGATCCTGGACCGCAGCTTGCACCTGTATGCACCGAATGACCATCTACATCCCGCTGCTGTGGATGTCAACTGGCCCGTGTCGTCCAGCCCCTTCTGGGTGCTATTGCTATGCATTCACTCGCAACAAAAACTTCAGCATTATGATCCAGAACACGTTGCAGGAGACATCATAACCTCTTCTCTGGCTCCCAGAGTATCCTAGAACCGCACCACAACGGCCCCCGCAGCGCCTGAAACGACCTGAGTGGCTTCATCTGGTCGCGCCCTATCAGGACCAAAGCAGCACAACCACCTCATATTCTGAGGAGAAACGCAGTGACAAAGGCTACGGTGATTGCCCTGCACTCTCAACGACTTGACCCTTCAGAACACATCGCCGTGATTCGCAGCAGGGCGCATGTGTAGCACGACACGCAAAATAGCATGCTATTCCTGCAGACAAGTGAGTTGGCGTCGGGGTGAGTGTTTCTACATAACTGGAAGCAGCGAGTGCGGCGCTGCGCTGGCAACCTGGCACACACAGCTCAGCTCCTGGAATATACTCTTGCGTACTGAATACTGAACGCGTCCAGGAAGTGTAGGACATGAAAAAGAAGTGTTTGAGCATCGGTATGGCACAGCTAGAAAGAGCCACTGAATAAGTGTGTCAATTCCCCAATTCCCCAATGATGCACCAGGTACTCGGGAAAATGAGTGTTTCCTTCAAACCAAACGTCGTTAAGCATGACATAACAAAATGCATCACACTGGTGCAGTCACGTTGGATGCAAGAAGCGCACGTCAGCAACCTTTGGTGTCAGTCGTGGACAAGGCAGTGAGCGACGAAGCTTTCAGCGATCGTGACCTGGTCCAGAGTCACTTCGTCACTGCGAAGTCAATACAAATTCCACTATCAGTTGTCCGGTGTGTATTCAGTGCTACATCTGCAGCTCTACTCTGCCACAGTACGACATTTTCAAAACTGCAAAAATTATGGATGTATACATCGACAGGAAGCAGGGGAGAGTGCGGATGTATAAAGAGCCAATGATTGATAATAAAACTAACCACGCGGGGAACAAAGAGAGCAACACTATCCCAGGCAGCAAGCGCTGAAAAAGTATGGCTGAGCTATGCGTGTGCACGCGCGCGCGATATACGAACGCTTGGCCGTACACTATTCAAAATCAATATTTTAAGCATTAGGATGCAGATTGAAGGCAAAATCCAGCAGTCTATGCCAAACGTGTGTGGCTTGCCGGATGGACCTGCTTCACACTCCATATCCCGATACACAATTCTAACATTCTGACTAACTGCACCCAAAGTCAAGAGCTCAGTCCATCACAAGGACCGCCACAAACAATCGCCGACCAGCCCACAATCAGTCGAAAGGAAGTGGAGAAAAACGGTTTCAAGGTTTCTTTCAAGATTTCTGATGACTGTAAACTTACCATATTTTTGCATCATCAAAACATAATGGACACGAGAATTCATGTCCACGAGATCTTTCACGACTTCCCGCACGTACTAAGAAATGCGAATCGTGGTGATCACGTCCATTCCGCAGATACTAATGCGGTACGTCCTCGTAGTGTAACAGGGCCTCTTCAGGTGTTGCAACACCTAACCATGTTGGTGTCGAATAACCAAGTTCACACCTTCACTCATGACGCATGCACATTCAGGCCTCTTGTAACATGTTATAACACGCAATTTCAACCCTGCCTTTCTTTATAACCCAAACAACAAAAGAATCTCTCCACGTTCCTCTATATCTTCATACCATTATTATCTTTACTATCTGGTCGTTTGGGTTCGTATTTTTGGTAGTCTGTAAAGTGCGGCTTGTCACACCTGCTAGTTATGTGCATGCCCGCTATTTTCCCGGGTACCCGCTACTTGCGCGCTGCGCGACGGCCAAAGCTGCCTGTATAATACTAAACAGAGAATAAAGAGAGAGACAAAGAGAGAGGGAGAGATTATGTGGTACATGCATGAGAGGGGCCGTCGAGCAGTGCGCGAAGAGAACGCCAGCGTGTGCACGTGCACGGTAGCCGAACTGGCGCCTAGTGCTCACGTACTTTCGTTAAACTTCATTTACCCCAACGACATGTAACAGGATGGCTATTTCCCATGTCCTGCCTCCGCTCTCTACTCCTGTGTAACAAAACTGTATGTGTGCAGGATACCCATTTTCCCACTATCGATGTAATCTATCTCATGCACGCAGCAGCATCGGGATCACGCATAACCTAGCTCTCGAACGCTCCGTTCGAAGCTACAGCCTAGACGGAGAGACAGGCGTGCCCTGCAGTTGGACTGGCTATGTAATTTGGTGATGACAGTGGTGGTGAGATCTCACCCACACCCACAGCACTGACGCTGACGTGGACACCGAGTACATATGTCTGCGTGATAATATACTGGTACATCCATAGAAGTATATATGGGTACATCAGCCAGAGAGATTACATCGACACTCTGCCACATACACAGTTAATTGGTTGCGACCAGAGCTCTCCGCGTTTGGAAGTCCACGGAGAAACGGTGCCCATATACCTGCTGGCCAGGGAACTGCAGCTGGATGGTTTGGCCCCCAGGGCCTTCTTCGCGACATGGAATGCGATTCCGAGGTCTGATGAAAGCTTGAGTTAACTTTGTTTCGGTGTCCACGTCAACGTTTGTGTATCCCGCATGCTGTGGGTGTGGGTGAGATGTCATCACCAAATTTCACAGCCAGCCCAACTACGCCTATCTCCCCATCTAGGCTGTAGCTTCGAATGCAGCAGAGCTATGCTATATCAGATCCTATATCACAAAGACTGTCATGAGCGCAGGTGGCTTTGCCAGAGAAGCCAGAACTTTGTCAAAACCGGGTAGAAAGGTAATCGGGAACCATGCCATACCCAAGAAGGGCTTGTAACAGTCAAACATCAGGCCCACCCCAAAGTAAATGGGCCTCAACACTCCGAAGAGCTGGGGAGGAGGGGTAGCCACCTAAGACAACCGAAGCCAACACAGTGACCGCAGCACAAGAAGTACCGGCACACCATCGTGCGGGCACTCGCGGGAGACCACACGAGAGGCAGGAGACGGCGCTGGGACAAACCAAGGGATCTAATCCGAACCAACCTATTTGCTATCCTATCGGTGTGCCACAGAAGTTCCGATTATTTGGGAGTGCCAAGGCCGAAGCACGTCCCGGGTTGGCATGGATCCCGTTTGGCCTGTTTTTCGAGTGCCGCAGGAATTGTGCTCTGTGAGGCTAGCAACGGTCAGAGCTCCCAGTTTCAGTTACATGCCACTGCTTCACTTTCCCTTCGACCACCATCGTGTGTTTGTACATGTGTGTTCACCAGCTAGGCGTTTCAAGGGCTCAAGACAACCCTCCAAAACACCAACTCCCAGATCTCTCGGCAAGGTCATGATTTCAGGGAACTTGCCCTTGGTCCGAGTCTACTGGGGCCTTGAAACTCTTCGCCCCTGTTTGCATTGCCTGAATCTTTGAAATGGTGCCCAGAGTCTCATACATGCTGCGGTCGATGGCATGTTTGCGCGCATCCGAGATAGCCTCAGCAGAAGAGGCACCATGCTTCCATGCGGAAATCTGAGAGCCTGCAAAGAAAAGCTCAGTGATTCACTCTCCTGCATGTGTCAGTGAGTGTGCCGCTCTACCAGTCCTGTCCATCATTCAACCCCAGCCAGCACGAGAAACCACTTGGCACATTTCTGCAGCAGAGTCTAACTCGCAGACAGGCTGCATTCAGGCTGACAACGTTCAACTGCACTCATGTCCTGTTCATGCTGACATGCTGGTCTGCTCTGGTCTTCCGATTTCCGTTCTGGCTTGCCTCACATGTACACAAAAGCGCACAGCGCTGCTGCTGCTGCAGGATTGCTGGGCACGCAGGGAGGCACAGATAGGTCCACAATGCAAGGGGTCATCAGAAAAGTCATGTACAATTCACAACCAAGCAATGCAGCGAACCCACACAGGTAATGATTTATGTATGAGATGGTGCCCTGCCCTGCATCACCAGAGACCTTGGAAGAGAGCAGCTAAAAGCGTACTTCCATGTGGTGCAGGGTGTACCACAAGCTTACTTGGCATGCCCAGTCCCGGGGCTGCTGAGCGGCGGGGGGGATGAGGGTCGTTGATGCACGAGGTGTCCCGCAGGGCAGCCCTCAGCAGGTGCAGGTTGCTGTGACTTCCTGAACTCTGAGTGCCTTCTGGAAGCTTCTGGATTTCTACATGCATCTGCACAGCATCTATCGTGTTCAGTATGCAATGGAGCCTGAGAGAAACCATGCCTGAAGTTCTGATGCTTGAGAGGTGATCAGCTGCGTTGTACCTACAAGGTTGGGTGATTGGGGACACAGAGCGGATGGGGGCCAGACTGGTCTTTCTATCAGCAGCACACGCTCTGTTCCCAATTCCTACTGCCATGTCCCAGCTTGGGCGGCGCCATCAAGGCAACATACCTGCGCGAGAGACCGCTCAAGATGACCGATACTGCGGATGCAGGCATCGATGGTGTGCGCATGCTCCTCCCTCCCTGTGCATGCGGTTTGCCATGCTGCCTCCTGCCCCCTCAGCCTCCACACAGCCCACTGCAGGGCAGCCTGGGTGACCGAGACGAGCCTTGCGCCTGCAGCAACACACGGTGTCTCCTGAAGTTTGTGGCCCTCCTGTTGGTTTTTGTTACGAGCCTGCATAGATCATCTACAATACAAGGTTGATATCTTCTAAGTGTGAAATTCTGTTTCACTGCACCAATTCTTCTCTGCATCAATTTGTCTATATCATGATCTGATACAGAGAAATAGATATATATAGATAGATATGGTATGATATATATCTTACGCTTTGCAGCTGAACACTGACAGGATCTGCAACAGAGCCAGCACCACACCTGCAGCCTTGTCAAGCAGCTCCTGTTGCTGGTTTCCAGGGACTCTGAAGATCTCTGCCCGCTGCACACTACTAGGATCCCCTGCTATTATTGCTGTTAAGGCACGATGGAAGTGGCAGGCAGTCCCCACAGGGGAGGATGCTGCGTTCCTTGCTCTGGTTTTCTTCGCCTCTGGCGCACCATCTTGGGTTGGGTGGAGATTCGAGACTGCTTGCCAGTCCAGTGGGAAAAGCTGTGGCTGCCTCCACAACTTCATGCATACATACTGATGAGTGAGTGCAGGAAGCACACTGGCAAGGGGCAGCGGGAGCATCTGCCTGGGTCATGTAGGGTGCTGCATTGCTAATGACTTCATGCCTGAACAATCTGGTCGTAATCGCAGTCACATATGTGGGAGCTGCGACACTGTTTGGTTGCATATGCATCAGCGCCATGTTGCTCCGGTCTGGCTGCAATTGGAGGCAAGACGGGGGGTGCAACACACCTGCCCTTTTAAGCCGTCATCAGCATGCCTTGCAGCTGCTGCAGCTGCCAGGCTAGCCTGTTGATGAGCTGCCACTTGCATGCGTAGTGCAGGAAGGGATCTGACAGGGCTCTGCTGTTCCCTCAGCTGCTCGATATCCCGCTGTGTCGCTGTGCGCACACCGACTGCAAGAGAGTTGTGGTAGTCTCGATATCGCTGCTGCAATGCCGCTTCATATGCCTGCAACCGAGCTTCAATAGTAAGTGCGACTGTGAAGCATGATGATCTAGTCACAATGCATGCATGCAGAAGTTGCTGCTGGTTGTTTCAGAAGGATAGATATGTGTACGCTCTTGCTACGTTTCTACTTATGCTGGTTCTATCTTTCGTTGTGCTGTGCTTCACAGTGGCAGACAATGCTTGCATGAGTTTATTATGGTACACAAATTGGCTGTGTGACAGCTGCTTTTTGTACCCTGTGCGTTATGGGCTGTGGCCGTTTGTGAGAAGCATCGTTTGTTCTCAAGAACTTCACAGATGCCATACGGTTCTGTACGAGAAGTGAAGTGTGAAGAGAACTGTGCAACAGAAATGTTCCAAGTCTGGAAGGAGCCCAAACAACAACACAACATTCAGTAAACTTTGAGGGGGGGTACACAATCAGACAGGGGTGTCTGCCCTTGTAGGCATGCAAGCAATGCTCTTGAATGGATGCTGCAAACGACGATTCTCTCAACTGCACGTGCACGCCAAGCCATGTATAAGGACGTGTTATAGATGGTAGAAAGCATCACCACACCTTTAAACACGGAATGAAGTCCAGCTGGCACTGTGTCAAGAGGGCAACATGTGCCGTGGCACGTACATATCTCCCATGCATGTCCACACAGCACTGCGCCACAGCCTGCAGCACTCTGAAGAGCTGCAAGGCAGCAGGAGTGGACGTACGAGCGTTCAGTAGCTGCTTCTCTTCCAGGATTGCACAGCACAGGTGGTCCAGGACCGATGACTCTGCGAGGGTTGCCACTGCAGCTGTCCCACTCTGCACAGGCACCACACAGCAACATGCTGCGCGTCGAAGCATCCAAATCCATGAAATCCCAGAGCGGCTTATTTGGTTTCTCTATGTTTCTGTTCTTGTGCCTGTGTCCTTAGGCACCTGAGGTACACCGTACCAACCACTACCTGGTGTACACAAAAGATGTCCCAGGTGATACACACACTGAATTGATCCACAGATTTTATCGTACAAAGCCAGGAAAGCACGTGAATATCCACAGATTGTACTATCTGAAAGACAGGAATAGCCAGCACATTCTGAAGTAGATGTGGAGCATGTTGGGCAGATCTGATGCCATAGACGTCCACGAGTATAGATCTTGCCAGAGTTTCCATACCTGTAATTGGCAGTCCAAAGCGTTGATAAGACGCCAGTTGAGGTCTTCAGAAGGCTGTGTGTATTGGAACACAGGATGGTGTGAGGATGGTGCTGATGAGGGTAGCCTCTGAGCCCAGTTCATGGAGCCCCTCTTGTGAGCATTATGAGATGCTTGCACGTTTCCTTGCCCCACAGGAGCTCCTCTGTGTGTTGCCTGTGGTGACGATGAGCGCCTCACTCCATGTGACCATCAACTAGCCAATGTGCAGCTACCAGCAAGGCCCCAGAAGACAGTCTAAAGGAGGAATTCTGGTTTGCAACATTCTTATACCAGCGCCTGCTCAAGTCTCACCTGACTGCATGTTGGCTGTCTGCTCTGCACGTTGGTGGTGAATGATGGAGAGGCAGACCCCATTCTAAGTGCACGATGGTCCGTCCGTGTAGGCCCACAAACTTTTATGATCCGCTCACCGATTTCATCTGGACGCCCTGCTGGAACAGTTGCAGAGGCTCTGTCCCCAAATGCCTGCAGCACAGCACTCCTGGTCCACAAAAAACAGCAGCATCACCACATACGCCCACCAGGTAGACAGAACAGTGAACAGAACAGTTCGCGCATCAGAATATAACGATACAGAGAGGCAGACCGACGACTGTGTTCTCCAAGCCGGAATGAGTTTGGTAGTATCACAAGGTTGCCGCCCAGGAGAACAACTCCGGCTATGATGTGTGCGGTCAACAGCAATTTGGGCTGATTTGACAAAAACTGGTTTGCTTCTTCGATCAACCCACGAAGAGAACCAAGTACGCCAAGGGGGCGGAGTGGAAGCTCGGTCGAGTGTCATGATGATGTCCGCGTGACAGATGTTGTGAATGAAAACGTAGGTTTGTTACATCAGGAATCTAATACTACATTCACATGCTCAGCAGTATGATAGCATATGCAGGCAGTGTGACAATAGTTGTGGGCAGGAAGTACCCGTCCCATACTTTCCAGTGCAGATAGTGCATTCACGAGCGGATGGACAACTGCAGACCTCGTCATAAGAGTCAGTTTCTTGAGTCTGTAGTTCGTTTCCCGTTAAGAATATGAGTTGGCAGGTTTTCTGAAAACACTCAGCTCTTGCCGAAATTGAGGTAGTTTTGCGAAAAGAAAATGGCTTGAAAATCGCAAAAATGATGAAACATGAGGGTTTACTCTCAGTTTGCAAAGTTTGTCAACAAGGTCACAGTTCTCACTTGCGACGGAAGTTTGAACCTAGCAGTAGTGTTGGCTTGATGCTGTTGCTTACACGTTACGACAAGTGTCTATAGTTATCCCACTGTCCCACCCACTGGAAGTTCATCAGGGTCTTGCGTACATTACCTAGGGATTAGCTTCGTGCCTATTCACTACCTTTACGGTTTGTAAAACCCGTAATAGGGATTATCTTCGTCTCTAAATGCTTTCGGGTTGCAAGTTGTCTTGGGTTTATTGCGTTGTAGCCGCGCTGATGATGTGTGCAGCAATTTGTGCTCAGTTGTAGAGCTTTCTTGGTGGGATGCCCTGACCCGAACGATCTCTGGGATGACTGGCTCCGGCTACTCCCCGCTGGCGGGCGTGAGCAGTCTGCTCTTCTTGCGGCGGGTGATGTGTTTGCCGTCCTGGTCACGTGTTGTTCCCATCCCTTCGGGGGTGCTGAGGACGAAGCCCTTCTTGGGTATGGCGAGGTTGCCGGTAATTTCTTTTTGTTTGCCTGAGTTTTGCAGTTATTCTCGGTGTTGTCTACATGCATTCACACCATCATTCGTGTAGGTTTTGTGCCGTGGCATGCTGCTGTTGTTTATCGGGTTCAGCCTGGCAGCTTCCATGTCGTTCATGTGTTGCAGGCCGATACAGGCTACACATGAGGTGAAGCATCGGGATACTGAGGAGTCAACGATCCCGGCAGGTGTGATTTAATCACTTTTCTGGCATTTTACGCCAAAGGTTTTTTCCTGTTTCTTGACCAAAACTTTTCTGAGTGAAGCTTCACGAAGTGGCTAGGAGACTCATTGCTAGGACGAACCTTTCGTGTGTATCCCAGTTCCGTCCTTGCTACCAACATAACACCCAGTAAATTCAGCTGTCGTTCTTGCATCAGCGTGCTGCCAAGATGGAGACCTGCTGCGTTTTTTTCTTTAGGTCTCCATCATTCAGCTCCCCAACAAGCTCTTGCCAACACAGACACACTGCAAGCATTCACTGCAAGCATTCACTGCAAGCATTCACTGCAAGCATTCACGCTGAAGTGGCCACAGTGCAGCTAGACACATGTACGGAGGCAAACCTGTGCCGTGCAACACTCATGCGTCCACATGCCCTCACGTGGCCTCACACCTTTTGTTACATCATTGGGACTATTCTACACCGACACATTCTGTACTCACTAGGCATGCCTGTCAGTAAAATCCCTGTTTCTGATACCCCCGGGGAGACTGCGCCTCCTCCCAAACACCCGAAATTATTCCAGAGGCGCTGCACATCAGTCTCAGGTACTTCTCCTCACGAGCCTTTGCAAAAGGCAGTCTACTGTCCACGTACTCTTCCACAGCAGTTGCAACAACTCCCTTCGCCACCACAGTTAAATCCCCCAGCCGCCCCCTCCGAAGTAGAGCCTGGTACTTCCTCGGCCCAAGGTCAACAGCTGCTCGTTTTGCAATCCTCGACACTGCCTGAACCAGCTGCAATGCGTCGAAGGGCTCCAGCGAAGGAAGCAGCTCAATACAGCGCTCGACGGCCGCGTGCATGAGGTCCAGCCGGCGTGGACTCCAGGGTTTGTGGGCGGGCCCGGGGGGGGTAGTCACAGGCCAGTGATAAGACAGCTCTATGATGCCTTCTGCATGTACGCATGGCATACATGCGATGATATGAGTGTCCAGAACTGCCAGGAATGCTGCTGGCACTCTTACAACCTGCAGGCAACGGCAGTGTGGGCTGAAGACACATGTTCTCAAAGCACTCGCTCAACAAGCTGCAGACATATCCATTCTCAGGCATCAAGAGAGCGAATGAGTGCCGGTGGACGCAAGAGCAGAAATCCGGGACTTAAACGAATGCCAGGAAACATCAAGTACAGCATTATCCCACCAATTTGGCCAATTCGCAGTGTACTGTTGTTGGTGCTTGACAGCAACTGGCAGAGCATCTGCGGGACCTCTACTGTGCCACACTTCACGAAGGAGTGCAGGTCCTCAAATAGCATGCAAGAAGAAGGAGGCGAATCTACCTACTTCCAGAAACAAAAGTGAAGAGCCTCAAGGAAATATACCAGACCTATGAACAAGAAATCTACGAAACTCTACTTGGCACCTCTCTGAGCAAAACGTCATTCGATGAATGCCCACCACATGATCACAGATAATCAAGATTCCCGCAAGGAGAGTGCGGGGTGACCTTGCACACCAGACCACGAAACTACATTACATTGTATTTTTTAAGTAGTAGTAGATAGGCCCCCTAGCGATATGTACAGGGAGAGTTCAGACCTCGATAAATGCAGAAAGGCCCCGCACGAGATTGACAGTGCTGACTGGACGCAGAGTGCTCATGTCGCGTTCTGCCGCACCCACCGCAGCGTACACAATTGGTGCAGCAACGCTCTGTGGCGCCTCCAGCCTTGCGAGTGCATCGCAGGCAGTGGCCAGCTCAGACGTGCCAAGCGCGTGTGGTGTCAGGCGTACAGCTGCCCGCTGCACGAGGGCATCCAGCGCTGCTGACGGGGGCTGAGTTGATACCGTTTGGGGTTCTGGAATCCTGCCGAACTGCTTCAAGCCCCTTCCATGCTCTACATGGTACTTGGTCGAGGCGGTGTAGATCCCAGAGAGCCCCTTGAGGAGCTTCGAAGCAGCACGGGCCGACAGCCCCTGAAACTCTGACTCTGTCAACGCAGCTTCCAGAGCCACGATAAATGTGGCCCGGGACTGCGTTGAGAGATCTAAAGCGCCAATGGCAGCTGTCAGGTCTGCTAGTGCAGATGGTGGGACGGAAGAGAGGTGGGGGAGCAGGCTGCCGAGGATGTCGGCACTCGTGCGAGATGGCAGGGAGCTCTGCCAGGAACTCTGAATTCCAGCAAGTCCTTGAAGAGCAGAGAGAAGCATTGGCGGGGAAGGCGGGGGGTTTCTTGAATTGCGCACTCGCCCGCAGAGCATGCTGACGTGGCGTGAGAGTCTATCACTGTCAACGACGGAAAAATGCAGCTTGCCGAGCGCGCAAAGTGCGGCGGCAGCAGCATGTACATACGGGCGCACGTACACGAGCTGCTCCAGTGTGACGATGGCGGCCGCGGACACCGTGGAGTCGCCGATCGGCAGTTGCAGAGAGCACACAGCCTCCAGCAGCTCCACGCATTCTTCACTGATGAGACGTTGCACGGTTGGTGACAGAAAAACGGGGCTGCTGTCACTAGCAGGGCGGGCACCCGCCCCCGCGGGGATGTCCAGCAGAGCCCTCAAGAACGCACGGCGTGTCGCGGTACTCACTGGAAAGGACCCGAATGCCCGCAACACGCGTGCAGCCAGCTGCGGAGGGAGCTCATGAGCCCGCATGCGTAGAAGTCCTGCAACTTGCCGCGCAGATTCAGCAGCAGAGCTACGGCTGTTGAGGGCGTCGGCATCGTCGGCGGCAGCAGTTGCACCTGCGTGTCTCCAGACTGCCGCATGGCACTCTGCCAGAGGCACCAGGACAGCTACCAGTGGCTGCTCTTCGACTGGCGTCTCTGCAGTGATGGTGTCTACCAGGCGGCCAGCAAGGTGGATCTGTGGCGGAGTGGTGTGTGCGCATGCAGAGGCCAGCGCTGCTGCGTCACTGGGGGACAAGCTGGTGTTCTGCTCCAAGAAACTGATGCGCTCAAGCAACGCATGACATGTCTCTTTGATTGCATGCTGAGGCGTGGACAATTTGCTCAGCGAAGACCTGCATGGGTCACCAGCAATCTGAGTTGGGCATGGAGAAGCCTGTCACAGATAAACATAATCCCAACGCTAGCTTTACTCCATATCTCAGAAGAATCCGCTAGTAGCACAGGCCAAAAACAGAAGGTATGAATATTAAAGTCCGTTGGGAAGGGCAATCTGGATGAGATGAGCTCATTGCAGCAGAAAGGCAGACGTACAAGGCAGCTGCGAGGTCCAGCGGAGTCAGTGAGCTTGCTGCATCTGTTATAGCTGCACACGACTGATGTATAGATCCCTTAGTATTCTGCTGATCCACCAGCGCGGTGCAGTGTGCCAGCATGGCAACAAGAGCACATGCTGTGTCTGCTGCAGCTGCAGTTCCTTCTGGCCCGAGTGACACTGCCTGAGCTATTCTCGAAGACGCTGTATCCAGCAACACGTGCACACAAGACCTCAAGGATGCGCCTGAGGGTCTCAATTCACTGATGGATGCTGCTACAGTGGTGCATTCGCTGAGGGTCAACGAATCAAACGATGATGATCCAAGCTGATCAAGAAAGGCCAGGAGCCGGCCAGTTTCCTGCATAATACGCTCATTTGTAGCTACAGAGAACTTTTTGGTGGTACATGGGATAATTCAGGCTTGGAAAGAGACTTTCAGGTTCAACAGCCAGCCACACAACGTGGCTCAAGGAAGGCTATTCTAGCCAGGCGGGGAACTTTCATTGCTCAAACCAGGAAAACAGCACAAACAAGGCTACCGGGTTTTGACGCTACAAGCAACGCACCCGTAAGTCTTTCCTTTTAACTTTCTTGTGTTGGGTCTCCTGATGAAGCCGTTTGGCCACAAGGAACGCAACTGCTGCCACAGAGCCGCATCTACAGCTTTCAGGCAGGCTTTTTACAGTTTTGAGCAGACTCTTTGTCGTCTTGCATTCGAACAGAACTCCTCTAGCTACTTCTTGTGGGTTTGGAGATCCGGAGATCGATGGTCTGATGAGCAGATGCAGGTCCTTCGCGTCCCCCGCATCATCGTCTTCGTCTTGAACTGGGCGCTTTATAAAGCGCCTGGGAGGCCTTCTAGCCCCAGCAGCCCGTGGGGCCTCCCGCGAACTGTCTACGTCACTTGCACCGCGGTTCGCGGAAACCGACACAGCATGCTCAGCAACGACACCATAACAAACTGCAGCGGCTGTAAGGGAGAGTCTAGACCGCCGAAGGGCGTTATACTGTGATGGCAAGACATTCGCGCAACACGCTCGTCTTGAGTGTTGAGCATACCTACACCTAATCGTCATATCATGCACGGAACCACATTTCATCTCCAGTGGTGCTCGACAGGGCCCCTGTGCTGGCCCTTGCGAAGGCAGCAATGTCGTTTCTGCTCCAAGCTGCGGCGCACAGTACAATTGTGGCGTTCCCGCGAGCCAGCGTCAAACCTCCAAGAACAGAGCCATTGTCAGATTATTATTATGGTGTGGATCGTTCGGAAGGATGTAATTATCGCGCTTGCAAGTGACCAAGTCCGCGCCAAAATGCAGCATTCAAGAGCCTTTCTTTATTATACATTCGAAAGCTTTCAAGTTTGATGAAATTTCAGCAAGATAAGAACGTTCAAGTTGAATTTTTTTTGCATCTTGTTGGCATGTATACAGTTTGCTTCTGGTTGTGGCCTTGCTTGCCTGTCCCATCCGTCGATGTCTGATTATGTGGATCTGAATATTTAGCATTCAACAAGTGCACTGTAGTGCCAGCCACGATACAGCTGGCTGGACAACTGATGTCGGATGCATTATCATCCCTGTTGCATGCAATTCTAGTTTTTCACTGGCATGACTCCGGGCATGAGCATTGTGTTACAGGTCTGGTATGAATTCACAAAGTACTAGCTAGCAATCTTGATGCATAAACCAACATGCTTATGCCAAGAGCATATGTAGTTCTGCACTCAGAAGCAAGGTTTATTCTTACATTATTTATCACATCCACCACTTATTGGATTTGTTGGTTCTCACTCACTGCTTCTCGTCGAACTGTGGTCGCAGATCTGCCCATGTGCATGCGGACCTGCCACTTGAGGTCAATATCTTCTCACCTGCTAGTCAGCGCTGACAACAGAGACTTGATGTCGCAGTGAGCAGAAACGAACATTGTGTATACATGTGTAAATTCTGCGGAGAAGTGTGCGGTGACAGTGCTATTAACGTTTCTGTGTGTCGCCCTTGCAATTTCTGTGTGAAATACATTCGAAAGCCATGCCTCCTGTAGCAAGACGTGCGGCTCAGGTCCCTTGCTGTCGTTATGTTCGGAGCTTTGGTGATATTCAGCGCCGAAAGGTGCTCGTAGGAGCAAAGCGCACCACTGAAGAGGCTGAAGGACAGAGGCAGCGAACTGCTGAGGAGAAGGACCCCGACTTAACGCTCAACCCAGTAGAGCTTGGTCGGAGATCAAGACAGGCAATCGAAGATGCCTGGTTTCAGGTTACAAGGCTGTCGACTCCTCAAGCATCCTTCACTATCGACGACGATTTTGGAGCAGGTATCCAAGGCGACTTGCAGCGTCCAGAGGCGCAGTTCACACGTGTCCTCGTCGTAGGAGGAACAGGGCGTGTAGGCAGAATTGTAGTTCGTAAACTCCTGCTGCGGGGCTATTCCGTGCGGGTGATGTGTCGAGACCTCGCTCAAGATGCAGACCAGAACTTGCCTTCATCAGCTGAACTAGTGAAGGGAGATGTAGGAAATATTGCTGACTGTATCAGAGCTGCGAAGGGGATGGATAAGGTGCGGTTTGCCATCCCCAAGTGCTCTTCCATTGCCCTGTTGGGTGTGTGGCCAAGAACGTCTGAGCGGTACTGACAGTGCAGATCATCTACTGCGCCACATCCAAGCTTCAGATGACAGGAGATATAGACAAAGTTGATCATATTGGTGTCTCCTACATGTCTCGAGCTTGGCTAGACACAAAGAAGGCCAGTGCAGCGAAAGCCAAGACAACGACCAAGGCCACCAAGCGCACCATTGCAGATTTCAAGAAAGAGGTGCATCAAGAAAGCTGGGATTTGTTACATGTAGGGCCACTAGACAGGGAAATGGGCTACCACGGCCAAGACATCGGAACTGCACTCATCACCGAAGATAACAAAAGAGTCTGCTTTCAAGGTGTGGTGTCTTGAAGCACCATGCAAACCTTTCTTGGTTGAAATGCTTCAGTTCCCGGTGTCTTAGTACCCGAACCTGCTGCCTCAACTGCAGCCTCACCAGCTACCTGAGTGATGAGAAGCACATCTTGTTGCACTGCTGTTGCGTTGTCGCTCCAAAAGCAGCAATGTTAACTCTTATTGACTATGCTATGCAGGGTCAATTTTCTCGAGGTCGGGTATCTGTGAATGGGGGGGACCATGTGGGGATCTCACAGATTGTGAGGCACTGGTGGCCCGTGTTCTAGGAGATGGCAAGCCGTACCTAGCAGTGCTTGAAGACTCGGAAGGCAACACTTACAAGTACCGCATCAACACACGCCTTGGCTTCTCAACCGTGTGGATGCCGTTCAACAGGTTTCGACCAGAGGTGACAAAGTCACCTCCCATGAGGCCTGCCATGCTGCGAACTCTCAAGTTCAGGTACGCTGCACTTGACCGTTCGTCTTCAATCTGATGCACTGTATTGAACATCTCAGAGAGCAGGGACGACACTGTGTATACATCGCCTTGAGTACGAGAGTTCTAATGAATATGCACAGTAGCGAACTAGAGCCGAAGTAAGAGTGTTTTGTTCTTTCTGGTAGGTACGCTGCAGATGTGCTTGCAGCCCTGCATGTCCTAAAATCTGCCTGCCACTCAATCCCCTGACAGAGCGGCACTGGCGCTACCATTTGAATCGATTCAATTCAAAGCAGTGTGAATTCAAAGCAGTGTGAGTTCAAAGCAGTTTGTGCTTCAGGTTTGATAAGAGCTTGATTCCAGCAGACATTTCCCGGCAGGCATCTACCCTTGACGAGGAGAGGACGATGCGTAACGCATTCAACTTTGAGCTGGCATACATCAAAGCGCAGCCCGTCCGCACAGAGCCAACAATGATCTTGGTGTCATGCGCCTCAGCCGCTGGCCAGGACGCAGCGCTGGGCATCAGAACCTTCGAAATGGGCGCGTTTGCTGGCTCAGAGTCGAACGTTCTCGGTGCAAAGCAGGGTGTGAATGCGCGCCGCGTAGCTCTCAAGAGGCGAGGCGAGGCGGCTCTGAGAGCTAGTGGGATGGGGTACTGCATTGTGAGGCCGTCTGCTCTGGTGCAGGAGCCGGGTGGCTACAAGGCTCTTGTGTTCGATCAAGGCGACCGTATTCAACAGGTGTGGCGCCCCCTTCCCCACACTGCACCAGCACTGCACCTGCAACAGTATTGTAGGGCATGAACCAAAACGTTCAGTCCAATACAAGATGATGTACGGTGCAGATGTTCCAAGTTGTTGCCTCTAGCTTCCTTGTGGATGTACAACGCACTGCTGTCCTGGACCCAATGATTCGCTAGGCTGCTTCTGGTGTGACATGATGTGCATGCCGGTTCTGGAAGCAGTTCTTTGCACCAGTGCTTTTTGTGCTGCGGTGATGACAGAGTGTAGCAAGCGCTGCTGTTGTGTAGGGGGTTGGCTACGCTGATGTGGCGGATGTGTGCCTGAGAGCGCTACACTCATCAGAGGCCGTGAACAAGACGTTTGAGGTCTGCTACGAGAGCATCGCAGATGACAGCGCCATGGAGTACGAGCTGGCCGCCCACATGCCTGACCAGACCAACGACTTCCTAAAGCAGGCTCTGGGAGGCCTGGAGCGCAACACATAGCCCCTTTCCCGCACCACAATGCATGAACTAAATGCACTAAATGTCTCAGAATCCTGAGCCAGCAGGACAGAGCGCACCTGTGGGATTTGATGGTGGTGGTCAGCAGCTGCGATGCGTACCAGCATAGTAGTGCCACTTCACTGCTTGGTGGTGCCAGACCTTGCGAGGCCACAGTAGGCCTCTGGGCTCAGCAGCTGAATGAACGCGGCCGGCAATGATGTGGCTGCGTTGGCAGGGCTGCGTTGCTGCTGCTGGAGTTGCACTGCATGTTGGGTGGGGCTATGGTGAGGCATGCGAAGCCGCTTCTGCATGGTGTATGTGTGGCAAGTGCCTCGTGGGCAGGCGCTAGATGCATGGGATCATCGTGCTCAGTGCACCTGGACCCTCTGCTGCGGCAGCGAGGTGCCACTGCCTAGGCACTAGCAAGCTTCCCAACATCGTGATGTGAGGGCATGCAGCAGCAATGAGCAGGTCGCTGTGTTTCTGGCTGTGGGTGTGTTTGAGGCCGCCATCGGCTGTGCAGCTGACGATGCTGATTATCTTGGTAGCATATTCACAGGAGGCGTGCTTGCATGCCACACACGCGAGACAGTATTAAATTACACAAGTAGTAGTACATCAACATAAAGAATTCACCACAACCCCTAGAAGTGGTGTCGTTGGCCGCTAGATGTGATGCAGCAGCGGTGGTGCGACAGAGCATAGATGAGGGTTTCTGCCAGGAGCTGGTTGGTGCTTGTTGCGGCTGTGCTGCTGTGTAGGTGCCATGCATGTCTTCCCGAGGGAGTGAGTGTCCCATAGGCAGCCGAGTCGCATTTCCTGTGGCAGCTCGATTTTACCTCTCGAGCGATGGGTGTTGGCCGCTGATCCGTAAGTGCATAGCATGGGAGTAGTAGTTCGGATTGTGGCACATTGCAGAAGCTAGCAGTGGATGTGTCAAGTGTGCTCCGGCACTATACTCTGCAACACAACAGAGATCGCACCAATGGGGACACTGGTTACTAATGCGTTCAGGACAAAGTGTCCTCCCCGGCGGCAGTGGCTTGAACACCCGGACCAGTGAGACAGTTTGCACGCAGTGCGGCTCTTCTAGTGTCATGTTCCACCCCCGTGTGAGACTGTGGATGTGAGGAATGTCGCTAGCACGTAGATACATTCACACATGCCTGATGGGGTTCACTCCATCCTGCAATGGGGTTATCAAGAACACAGACAGCCAGTTCAAGCCTTCCAAGATTCTGGTACAACAGTCCCTTTTATGGGTCACAGTCTGGTACCTTTGACCGGTCTATTTCTTTGAAGCCATTCTCATGGATGAATACAACAGAACCCTAGAAGGATCCAGAGTATTCGGTGGTTCATGATAGCTGAACCTTAAGTTCCATGGTCACAGTTATGCGACAAGATGCAGTTGCGTTAATTTTGGTTACATTTCCCGGCCAGATGCCAGAATTAACAGCTGATGGCTCTACAGCACACAAATACCGCTATTTAGCACCAAATCGCCTTTCCTGGCAGCCTGTCTAACCCAGGGTCCGACCATGTCTGCGATGCATGTGTCATGGCACATGAAACTACACCGCAATCTTCACCTTACAAGCCCCTACTGGACCGTCAAGCTGCATAGGATATGCTTGCAACCTCTATTATGTCAGGTGACACATGCTACTGTGAAGAAGCATTGAACGTGTGTACGAGACGCTGCTGGTTGAGGCCACCACTGCACTGATGGCCCTCATTAACTGGCCCTTAAGTTTCACAGATCTCAACGAATGTCACTGCTCTTCACAGGCTGCAACAATCGCCCTCGGACACCTTTGTCACCTTCACCCTTGACCAGCCCCCCTTCACAGCTTCAGTTGCACTAGTTCAAGGCAACAATGCACCAAGAGCTCTGTAAGGGCCCCACCAGCCCCTATCTCAACTAATGTATTGTCCCTTAGTGGTGTGACAATGTGGTAACTGCACGTCATCACGTTGAGTACTCAGCTGACGCACTGTTTGTCCAACACTGCATCTGAAGTCTCCAGCCACACACCGTTGCAATCGTAACAAGGATCATGATGTCGAGCCTAAGAACCATACAAAACCCTAGAAACTTGGATCTTCTGTGCACTGTGCAACACTCTCCACTCTACCACTACCCAGGACCTCTTTTTAGAAGTCCCACAAGTCGTCATTCCTACAGCGTGCAAGACAAGATCACTCCAAGCCCCCAACAAGGCACTCTGGCATCAGCCCTACAACATTCCTCACACACCAGCCCTTGCATGCCTGGGACAGTTTGGGAACTTGTTACGAAAGCCAAACCGAATCGATCAGAAGGTTGGGTGGCCTCTCCCTCTTCCTTCCGGACCACGAAGTCAACGAACGAACCCTGACTGCCTTCTTATTCTGATCACCTCGACGATGTGCACTGACGGAGGCTATCCGCTATGCAGCAAGCCGAAAAGCATCACACACATTGATCATACACGAAGGAAGCCGCTCCCGATAGCACACACAGAAAACAACGACGGCTTCCCTGATCAACAAGACGCAGCAGGCCCACAATACACACGCGTCAATGTATTGAAACATGGCCCATACATTCACAGCAGGCGCACAATCCAGCAGGAAAGACCAACAGTGTGTTGAGCAGCAGTGGGTCGCTTGTGTTTCCACACCGCCCCCCCTCCCCACATGCATAAAAAGCTCGAACAAAGACTAAACCAAACCGGAAAACATCACAAATGCAACCACAAAGGCGTCACGCCCAGACTGGAACTGTGTATGTGTGCAGGCGGGCGCGCCTGGGTGGCAAAAAGCGTGCATCTCTGCAGGGCGGCATGAACCCAAGAAAACCAAAATTATGCGGCGTCAGCAGCAGTGCCCTTGGGGGCAACAGAAGATGGGGGACAAGAGGCGGCTTGCTGCTCCTTGTAGACCTGCAGGGAGCGGGTGACAGCCCAGACCTTCTGGCGACCATCAAAGGGATCCACATACAGGATGCGGAGATCCTTGGTGTCGAGGTTGGCCTCCATGACAGCCCAGTTGTCGCCGTTGGTCCACTTGCAGCACAGTACGTTCGCAGGGAGGTCATGCTCAGGGTCACGGCGTGAGGCCATGCGCACCATGCGAACCTGCAAGGCTCACAGTGGTAAACACTCAAAGGCCTCCAGAAGGAATTAACAGGGGGACAGCAAGTGCACATAGAGGTGACACTGCACATGTCCTCCTGTTACACTTCCCCATGAGACAGAACATGTTGCTATTACATGGCGCTGACTGCGCCACAATTGAAGCCCATATCGATGTTATTACAGAGCCTGCAGCAGGTGCACTGCGCTACACTTCCATGCTTCCGGAGCAAAGGGCGTGGGGGAGAGAGCAAAGGACGTGCCTGCTGAAGTGGAGTCATCATCTCTGGATCTGCAGAAGCCAGTGCAGCAGGCGACAGCAGAGACTCTTTGTCCTTCAGGTTGCGCAGTGCAGCGCTGAATGGCTGGAAGGGCAGGTCCGCGTCGGTGAGCACTAGAGATCCAGGCTTGCTGACATCCAAGTGGGTGGAGGAGTCCACCAGAGGGATCTTGCCCACCTTCTTCTTCATATCCAGGTTGCTGAGGCGCTCAGCGACCTCAGCCTCTGTTGCGGGCATAGACTTGTCTGAGGGATCCTCACGAGTTGCCACTGGCTCTGCAATCACACCCACACGCATTCACTCTTCTGCTGTTGTGAACAGCGTGCAACTGCATGCGATGGAGTTGTTCTCGAGGGTAATCCTTGAGGGAGGTGCATAAGGAATGAAATATTCCTGACAGGAAGCACAAGGGAACTCCCATTGTTGGATTCAGCTACCGAGTGAAAGGGCTATGTGTATGTCCACATGCTGCTCCTGTGACTTACGTAGCAAGGCACGCACACAGACAGGAAAAGATGAGCAAGACAATGAAGTACACGATGTACCCTGCAGGTGAGCGCAAAGATGGGAGAAGGGGCGCACCCTCATCCACTTCCGGTTCAGGTGCCTTAGCAGGACCATCTGCGAGAGGCCCATCCTCAGGGATGGTGGCAGGGCGGCCGTCAATAGCACCAGAGAAGCCTGCTGCCACAATCTGGTCCACCTCCCTGCATGCACCTCTCACATTCAGCCCAACATGGAGCCCAACTTGGCACCTCTTTATACGCGTTGCCCTCACGAGAAGCTTGATAGCAGGGCGCTCCCGACAGTTCAAGGACTCGGCAGGAGTGCAACATGTGCATGTCAGCGAGTGATCCAACGCGGCCGTACTTGCTGCAATGAGCTACCAGAGGGAAGTAAAGTTCACTCCATGGGGAGCAGCACCGGAGCTGGCAAAATGAAAGCCTATTGGTTGAGCACGTGCGCCTACAAATCATCAAGGCAACATGCAGGTAGGAACCATAAGCCTGCACAGTACGTAGAAGCATACAATAACGCACCACGTGGTGGGGTCACTGGAAGCATCACCAGGGTCCACGGATGCCAACACATCGATCGATGCCCTCTCCAGCACCACATCGGCCAAGAAATCCTGGTTATGATCATCGAGAGACGCCTGCAGCGACACAGTCTGGGCTGCAAAGCTGCCAGACACTCCTGGAGGGCCTTCGGTCATGTTTTCAACTGAGGCTGCAGGGGAGACAGCTGTTGGAATGGGAGAGTTGGGCCCGGGGCTCAGAGCAGTAGGGGGCAGCAGCACAGTGGACTCCTTGATGTCAGGGATGGTGTCTAGAAGCTCAAACTCGCCATTGAAAGCCGGGTGGTGGTTGCGGAAGCGGCACAGCTCGAATAGCACCTGCAAACGTGCCATGCACAATCAACAACAAGTACGTGTCGGGTAACGCCACCAGACCTCTTCATTGGCCAATTCTTGCAAGCTACCATATTTTCTAGAAGCATAGATGCAACTGCAGATGCAGAAACAAAATATGAGTACGCAAGAGGGCCATAGCCACACAGGAGGTGCTGATGATGGTCATGTCGATGCGCCATTTGGGGATATTGAAAATCTTTGAGAATATGATGTCTTTCTACTGCGAAGGTTTCCTTCTGTTCGCCTGATAGACGAGACGCAGGTACATGACAGGCACAGGAATGGAGCCCACCTTCACAACAGGGCGGTCGCACTCAGAGATGGCCTCCTGCAGGTCGTATCCATGCCTGTTGATGTCACGTCCTACCTTGGTGCTCTCCACCCTCTCGATGTCATTCCTTCCTGCCAAGAGCCCCACGTAGTACACAAGGGGGATGCCAGGGGTGAAGAACTGGATAGCGCGTGCCAGCACGTACCAGTCGTCTTTGTCACCCACTGCTGAGTAGTAAGAGCAGTTAATCTGCACAGGAAGCGGAATTGTGCTGTAATCACTCACTGCAAACTGGTACGGTCAGGGAAAAAACCACCCTCCTTTACAGGGAGTCACGCATAAGGCGTTGCTCCTGGGTTGACATGAGTGATGATGCGAATGATGCTGCAGGTTCAATATCCTGAGCTAAGGTGTGCTAGCATTTCAAATCTGCCTTTGAGATGGGAATTGTGCTTGTTTTAGAGACCGGGGTAGCTCCAACATCATGCCGACGACAGTTGTGGATACAGCTGCCGTCTCACACTATCAAGAGGGATGAGAATACCTGGTAGATGTCAAGGTTACCATACTCCTTGGTGTTGAAGCGCATGTTTGCGTTGGCGCCCCTGTCAAAGATATTGGCCTTGGTGCGGTCAATTTGCTCCTGAGACATGAGGTCCGCGACATCCACGACACCCAGACCATCATGGGTGTCCAGGGTGGTGATCTGGTTGCGGGGGCACTTTAGCCACCATGCCTTGATGTTGTTCGCATCGCCATCATATAGAGCCTGCAGGCGCACCGCTGGTGTGAAGAGCGTGATCTGCTGCCGAGCATCTCAGGGGTACCACCTAGGTCACCTCTGCCCATGCGTACGCCACCGGATTGCAAGCATCACAAACAGAAGATGCCGACAGCAGCATCGATAAATCCTTCCACAGCATAGCCACCGAATTCAGATACGACCACAGCATTCCACAACACTCTGATCACTGGGAGGGAATGATAGCTGCTGTTTCTCCATTGACCGACATGGTTTATTAACAATCAAGGCAGCAATAAGGAACAATGAGCAGGCAAGCAGAGTGTGTGTAAAGCCTGTACTGAACAGGTGTGAGCCAATGTGTCGGGGGCAGCACACCTGCAGGGTGAGCATCGGAAGCGCAAAGTCATAGACCCAGAATCCCTTCTCAGCGAGGCGCTTCTGCATGCTGAAGTGCTCATGCACCTCGCACAGGAGCTCTGTGCCCCGCTTTTTAAGCATGGCATTGCACCGGTCTAGCAGCTCCCACACCTGCAGCTCAGTCCTCCCATTAGAAGTTACCTCCGCCCACCCGCATGTGTGACACACGAACCTCAGGTACACTGCGCTAAAACAGCCGCCCCCACATGATGAGCTTATTTCTTGGGAATAGCTGTAACATACAGCAAGCAGCACAAATTGCTACTCCTACTCTCCTACACCATGTTGATTTCTTCATACACTGTTCTGGTGCCAATGTTAGTGATCATGGGCACCGCATGGCTATGGAACTCAAAGCTCTCCGACATGCATGAGTGCACAACACCACTATATATAAACAGCAATACTCAAGGAGTAGGGCACACCTCTGGCTCCACGAAGAAGCAGTTGGTACCTTTGCGCTTGGTGGTATAGCCGAAAGCATCCAGGCGGATGAGGCTGCACCCATGCTCACAGAGGGCAGCGAGCTGGTCCTCGATGAACCGGCTTCCAAGAGCAGAGAATGCATCAATATCAACCTGCTCGTAGTCAAACGTGCACCAAACCTTCTGTGAGGTGCCGTCGGCATGCTTGACTTCTAGGAATGGAGGACGAGGCTTGCGAGTGTAGATGAGACCCAGGTCTTCGGCAGTGGGCTCACCACCCCAGAACTTATTGTAGCGGATGAACAGTTCTGCCCACTCAGACTGCATACGTCCATTTTATTTGATGTTTCCGACACTCGATAACATGGATGAGGGTTTGGTACCACAGGAGGGGGGGAGGGAGGTGCCCCCACCACAGCCCCCCCCCCCACACACACATACGAGGTGTAAGTGGCAACGTTGTGGTTAAAGCATGTTCCATAATGTTTCACAACCGCGAATTTCAATCAGAAATGCCCTGTACACCAGTTCGGTTACCTGTGTGCTGTGCTAAGTACGGTCCATGGAAGCTATGTCATTTTTGGAACATGCGAGAAAATTTTTCTTTCCCCATACAACGCAGGAGGTGTGGTAGGAGATGGGTAGGGGCAAGGAGAGCGCACCGCATCCCCCTTCTCCTGGAAGTCCTTGAACTGCTCGCTTTGTGCAGAGATGTGGTTGACCATGAAGTCCATGCAGAGGTCTAGGCCGTCACCGATGCTCTCGATGTCGTCCCAGTTACCAAACTGTGGTGATACCTCCTTGTATGTCAAAGGAGCGAAGCCTCTGTCAGCACTGCTGGGGTAGAAAGGCAGCACATGAACACCTCCCACAACGCCTTGGAGGTACCTGAATCTCACGGCCAGAATTGTATACAATTGTAGGGTGCTGTGAATCACAGTGGCAGGGACTTTGACAATCAAGCAGGTTCACACCAAACCATGCCACAAAAGTTCAAATTTGCACAATTCTGAAGATTTGAAGCCGTCGGCGGTAAAGCGCCCTCAGGCGTTTTTCTGCAGGAAGTTCGAACAATGACGCATCAGAGCTCCAGTGTGAACAGGGTGTGCACCCGCGGACCAGCAACATACTACACGGTATGATATTAACAAACGTACAGATTTCACTGCTTCGGTTTTTCAGTGCCTCGAATGCGCCTCGAGCTGTGTCAACGTGGGAAAAGACTTGCAAACTGAATCACACAAAAGGCCCAGGCGCACCGGTCTGTGAAGGAGCGCAGATTGCTCAGGTTCCCTCCAATGCAGTCAGGATATGTGGAAAGCTGGACTTGATTGCGCAGCTTGGTGTCCTTACCCCACTCGATCTTGTCCCCATAAGTGTTGCGCCCTGGCAGAGCATGGGCCATGAGCTCGACCGCAGACGGCTTCGTGCGGAAACGAGACGCGATAGCGACGTCTTCATACATCGTTCGAAGTACATCGACTTCGTCCTCTGAAAGATCCACTGTGGCAGTCGATGGTAGATCACGGGCCTGCAGGGAATCGGATGCTCGAACACCGATGACACGCACCGTTCGCAAGTGTCTCTCATGAGTACATAAAGGTGCAAACTATGCTTCAGTGGGCTTGATGGGTACCAAACATGCTGGACCAGTGCATTATGACCAGAATTTCGCTTTCGGTGCGTATACGTAGGTCAGGCTTCGTCAGCACATGGAGGGCGAAGTACACATGTGTACTTCGTTTCATGTAACCGTATACATTCATGCAATCTACTATGCTCCGCTTGTTCACAAGTGCGTTACATTGTCTTGTAACCATGCGTTGGGGCGCCGGCTTCGTCGTCCCAACCTTTGAACCCCCAGCTGGGCAGGCGGAACCACCCCCTAGGCCAAGTACTGCATATATACTATAACAGTATGCCTAATTTACTGTCAGATATCGCCAGCGAATTGATCTGAGCTGATTCATGCAGCGGTCACAAGAGAGCACATTTAAATTGCTATGACGTGGCTGGTGACCCCATCGCTCTGCTCACCTGTGCCCCTGATGAACGGGTAGCTTGATCAACGTCATAAAAAGGGCAAATATGTTACAGAATACGAGTGAAGAACGATGTTGACTGGCAAGCGTTCGCTTTTCGGACGGAGTGATGCGACAGCCATTCAGACATTTGCAGATGGCCGGTGCATGGCCAATCAGGCAGCAGAAAAACACTCACAGCACAAATGGTTACTTCAAATCGTATGATACCTTCACGTGCGTTCGAAGTTCTACGTGCGCGCATTCCGCCCTTTTGCTTGCGTAGCTACAAGAATGATGCCTACGATGAGCGCACAGGAGCAGGTATCTTGAATAAAACGAGCCAGAAAAATACAAATAGCAGAATCCCGCGTCTATGTGCACCGATGTCGTTGAGTGATCCGAGAAATTGAATGCCGGTCCAGTACTCTCGGTATGGACAATTCCCCTTGTATACAGTACAAATGGGAAAGATACAACACATTTTAAAAAAGCATAAGATTAGCGAACGCACATTTGGAGTTGCTGCACCCGACCTGGGCGAGTCACGAGGCGTTCTAGCACCAAGAGGTGTCCTGGGCGAGGCAGCCGAGTCGAACGGCCTGTTCAGAGCACGAGTAGGCATGCTTGAACTACGAGAGTACGGAGACCGTGGAGTGGTGGAAGCGTCGCCAGGCATCTTGGAGTGAGTAGAGGCTCGTCTTCCGGAATGAACGGAGCGAAATGCAGTTGCACGCGTAGACGTTGTCCTGACAGGAGAGTGTGACGTTAAAAACATAGGTGGACCCAATCTTCAACTGACCAAAGAACAATGCTGCCAAAGCGGAATACACGGCTGCCGAGACACCGTCGAGTTCGTAGTGTCCCCAACTATGGCCGGTGCAGGCAGGCTGCCCTGTGATGCATCGATGTGCCCCTGACTTCTGTTGGTGCAACCTACAGACAGGTTGCATATACAGTCCTCCACTTCCGGCATGCTACATCACACCATGGTTCGCGATCTTGTGGGAAAAGGGCATGCATTCTGGGTGGTCCAATTTGGATCCAAACCACCATGAGGTGGTTTTCTGCAACAACCAGAGGCAATCCTGCACACCATTGGCTCCAGAACACATGTATAAGAAGCCTCACTCCAGCACAGGACGATGATCGTGCTTACGCTGACTGAATAAGATCCAGTCACGGACAGGCATGCATGTGTTGCATCTGGAATCAGATCGCTGCTGGGAGCATAACAGGAGACAGCACAACATCCCAGCACTGAGTACAGAGCATTATGTACTGCAGTGACTGCCACGTATCCATCATTCGGCACATCGGAGAGGCGACAGGCACCAAGTAGTGTTCTCATGGGCAGCTGCGGCCATCAACCCATACATTCGGAGCCACGACACCTCAAGAGCATCATGCACAGCTAATCTACCTTCACTAGGTTGGGCTTAGTTCTCATCCTGCTATTCACTTTTCTGAGTGGCCACGAGCGCACTCACTGTGTGGTTTTTTTATAGTGATGATCAAAGCATATCGCGTGGGATACAGGCAGATGCGCAAGTAGGTCAGCCATCTGGGATGCGCTGGCTCAGCCACGCCCTGAATCATGTGTCCGCTACAGGCTGCGGTTGGTGACGTATTCAGGATGTACACAGAGGTCAAGTGAGATGAGAACTCTTCGGCAGTGGTGCAGTTGCGAGTAGACTCGGGGTGCCAGTCAGCCACTTGCATCATGTATGCAGACGTGCATCTGCCCAGGACACGCATCTCGCCTTGTCAGGTTCTGGGTAAGGTGCTACTGGCAAGAATGAGAAGTTGGTGAGCAGGACGCGACTTCAAAGCTTTGTCTAGCAAGTCACAGGGTTCATAAATACTCTGGAAAGCAGGATTGGGTGAAATATTGGGACATCTGGTGTTCGATGCGGTCAGTTGTTTCAATTGGCTGTGCCTGCAGCGGGAATGTGGAACCCCCAGTGCAACCACAGACCCAGTGCATCAGCACTTGTGTGCACTGTAAAAAAAGTGCAGGCTTCGTCATGCTGCCTTGCCATTTAGTGGACTTGTTTTGCCTCTGCGGGATGTGGTGTCTTGCTATGAACGAGGACGTGTTGCCCTGTTATTGCTTTTTCACGTACATGGGTTACATGAAAAGAGGTGAAGTGCCTACCTCCAGAAAGACACCCATCTTGCACGCCTACAAACGGTGCACATCATGCAAAAATCTGCGCACTAACACAGCCAGCAGGGGAACAGCTGTGCTGTGCAGATCCAGAACGGAAAGTAGCCAACACACAAAGTTGCTGCCACCACAACCACAAACATACAGACAACTCGTTCGTCGCAAGACACCAGCCATCGACACAGGTGCAAATTACATCGATACAGGTGCCACAGACAACAGCGGAGACAATTCCTACATACAGGTGCATGCAACGGTGTGGAAAGATTCTTCAGAAATAGGCAGACAACACCTAATGCCTGACTTGCGATGTTGTTGTGTCCATTGTCCAGGCAGCACATGTGCAGCATCTCCAAGGTACCAACACCGCAACACCAGCGCCAAGCAACTGCACCAAGGATTGCATTCTGAATCCTCAGCGAGGGTTTCTTGCTCTCTCCGAACAACTGGCAAGAACTAAAAACAGCTTCGTAACAACCCACTAAGATGTGCAGTTGATAGCTTAATACAGATGCCATGCAGCACGATACGCAATATCAACCCTCAACGCTGCCACCTGCACCTTTCACACAATTCTATTTGATACGTCACTCCAAGTACACACTGAGCACGCTTCGTTCTCAAGTCCTCCCTGATGTACTGCACTTACATGATGTCCCCACATGTTCAGAGGGCTCACACTGCCATCATGAGGACCTCAGTTGCGGGCACTGCATGAGACTCGACTGACTCTGCACAAACACCTCCAAAACAAACTGTAAAAAATCTGAGAAAAACGCAAGCCCAAGGCAAACGGTACTATATCTAGATGGCTTGCAGCATGCAGTATGCAGCTACAGGCTCCGGCTCCACCCCTGCCCCAGTCAAGCACAGCACTGACAAACCAAACAACAACACAGCATGCTGTGACTATATGCATGCGACTAGCACAAGGCTTGCAATCTGCTTTGCAACAGCGAGGCAAGGAAATGTACCCACACTGGGATGGCCACCATCCCAGATCTGATGTTGTGTCAAGGACAGGGCTGAAATTGCCAGCACCCCACAAGCACGACACAGATCATGATACACCTGCAACCAGTCACAGATGCGTGCTATGCGCACGCACTTTCACTACATACTGCAGCGTTCTAACAAATCGGAGGTGCCATTCAATGTGATCCCTCTCAGCGTTCGTGTGGTTATGTTCGAGGCTCCACACGAGCTGCGTGCGACTTCAGAGCCTCGTGGTGCTTGCAACGATGATGACTCGTCATTGAGGAGCATGCTAGGAAATGAACCGGAGAATTCAGACCCACATGCAGCCAGCATGTGGCTCAGTCATGCATGTGAAATAGCTGCGACAGACACATTCTAAGCAGCTGCAGCCATGCGCGCACGTAGCAGACCGACCATGCCGTTCTCAGGCATGCCCAGCATGTACGTGCAGCCCTTGGGCAGGCACGCCACACTGCCCTCCTGCATCACCAGCTTCACCCACCTCTCATGCATGACACCTGGGGGTGGCTGTGGGGGCAACCGCAACTCTAGCCACATGCCGCTCTGGTTCGCGATCTCCACCAGCATCACCTGCGGACGGTCACACCCATGACTCATGCATGCCTGGAAGCATCTAGATTCATAAATACATACATGCATGCAGGCATGCATGCATACATTCAGGCCACGCAGTGCTGTGGCCTGGCTGGCACAAGCGCACATCTTTGAAGTGTGCACCCAGAGCAGGAGGCCTGCATCATAAAAGAACGTGTGGCAGACACATCCCTGTAGTGGCACACCTCTTCAGCGCCCGAGACAGTCATGCAGTGGCCGAGAGCGGGGTGGAAAGAGTCTTCCTCAAAGTCGATGTCGATGGCCTGCTTCCAGAACCGCGAGTCTGGGGACGTGGGCAGTCGGTGCATGCGCCGCATGATTGCAAACTGAGCGTCATCGCGGCGCCGCAGCTTGTAGAGCCTCACACCGAGGTCCCACACCGCCAGCGCGCGGTCGCTGCGATCTGCTGTCTTGTCTACAAACTGTGCTTGAACGAGCCTGCATGCATGCCCCCGAATCATTGACACCGCATCAAACATGAGACAGGCACAGCGCCAAGGTGACCACGGCTTCACCACCACCACCACCACCACCACCACCACCACCACCACCACCACCACTGTGTTTGCTACCCTGTGTGGTTGCACGAGCAGGCAGGCAAGTGCCACCCAGACATGAAGGCTACAGCTGTGTCAAGAACTACCGCACCAGCACGAAACATTGGGCCTGTATTTTCAATTCTTCGGCTGCTCAATTTGCAGTTGGCAAAAACTGTCGTCAGGAATAAGCGGTGCAAAAAATCTCTGCTAAACACTTTTTCAGGCCCTAGCGCAGATACCCCTTAGAAATAGAAGATGATGCCCTGACAAACCATGGTTAAATATTTAGCGTGCCTTGGCACTTCCAGATGCACAGGATCAACTGTTAGTAACGTCTTGGTCATGGTTCAATATCTACTGCAGCCCAATATTCAGTGCTAGAACGGTAAGCAGTTCACAGCAGTAGGGTGCGAGGCAAAAACAGATTGGCAGGCTAAGGAAATTCTGGCACCGCACGAAGTCCGCAAGTGGCCAGGGATCAAAATCAAACGCAACACGAAAGAAAGTGGCCAGGGTGGAAATTCAAATCACGGCTGAACTATGGACCACAGCATGTGGCAGGAAGCCTGGCTATGGGGGTACCTCTGCCGAGTGAGCCCCAGAAACTCTGAGAGAGTGGCGTCATCTGGGCACTCCACAGCTGCGACAGTCTGTGTGTCCATGCCCAGCTGCGTGAGGTCCCTGCCTGACACCAGGCTAGCGTCACTGTCACCTGCCCCACCCCCAACCAACATCAGCTCTGCCTCTAAATGGAAGCCCTGGCTCTGGCTCTGCCCCAGGGACTTGCGACTGTGAAGGGTGTGGTCACACATTGCTGCATATGCTGACGGGTTGACAGCTCTCGGCAGCCCTGAACCCTTGCCCTGCAGAAAGGAACAACCGTTTCAGATGTAGACACACGTGCTCAGATGTGTTCCTTGCAGACAAGCTGTTGTAACCGAAGGGCGAAAGTGGCAAGGAACATCTGCGCAGACATTGGAGCACAGGTTGCGGGTGAAATAGCGCACTTCAGCAGTGTCTAGGGTGCTGACGTTGCTTCCTGGTGCATGCTGATGTGCGCCAGGCCCGGGGCCGGGGGCGCCTGTTGGGGCTGCCCCGCCTGCACCCCCCCGCGGTGGCCCTCTGCTGTCTGCAGCCCTCCCTTGAGCCTGAGGCGCAGCCGTCATGTCAGGAGTGCAGCCTGCCTGCCTGTGTCCCGCACCTGGCAGATGTGGAGGCTGCATGCATGCTTCGGGCTGCGCAGCAGCGTTAGCGTTGCTGTTCGTTGCCACATTGTTATCCAGCAGCGAAACCACTCGCGGAGACACTGGCAGAGGGGGCTGCAGTTTGGGGGTCATTGTCCGCCTGTCATACCCTCCAGCAGAAGCGCCGCTGCTGCTGGTGCGGCCATGCATAGGGAGCCCTTGCACGGCGGCATCGCCGCCTGAGGGGGTGCTGCCGGATGGGGGAGTGCCTGTGTTGTAGATCTTTGATGGGACGGTGGCGGGGGGTGTGCTTGATGCAGGGGTGCTGTGAACGCTGCTGGAGGGCTTCTGTGTGGGTGGTGTGCTCAGCATGACGCCGGGATCATCGTGAGGTTCCTGGCGGTGCGCACGGTATAAGTCCTCAACATTCGCATGGAAGCCCCCCCGGTGCTGCGGGCTGCCTTTGTAGCCTGCTGCCGATCTGTCCTGGGCAAGAGACGACTTCTTGGTGGCTGGTGAGAACGGGGACCCCGGGCCGTGCGAGCGATGCTTGCCATGCGCACTTGACTTGGAAGGTGAGCCCCTGGCAGGTGGTGAGTCACCTTTATAAGGAGACACCTGCGCTTTCCCAGGGTGCATGTTGGCACTCAGGCGGCCCTGTTGCTGCGCCGTGGGTCCTGGGAGAGCATGTGAGGAAGGTGAGTTGGCGTTGTTGAGTAACGGGCGGCCATCTGGCTTCTCCTCAAGCTGCGACCCACCCCACATCATGTCTACAGATGCCTTGTCTGAAAAAACGCTCTCAAAGTCCTCCTTGGACCATCGAACTTGGGTTGGGTGCGGTGATGGGGGCATCTCGCTGGGGGGTTGTGCAGGAGCAGGAACTCTCTGTGCTGGTTGCACGTCATACTGAACGTTGAGGGCCTGTCTATGCGCTGGCTGATGGTGGCTTTGTTTATGAGCCGCCTGTGAATGCTGGTAGTGGGGATGCTGCGGGGCCAGAGGCTTGATTAAGTGGTTGTAGGCTGGATTCTGAACGTATTGTGGAGGGTGAGGAGCAGGTGCTTGATTCCAGCCCGCATTGGTGAGGTGGTTAGGGCTTGGCAGATGCACCATGTGCCCGCCTCGGACATGCTGGTTCTGCATGACGAATCCTGAGGCAAATCGATTGTGGCCACGTACTGTCTCTAGAGAACGTATTATGCACAAACCTTGCTTGTAGCAGCGTATAAATCAATGAATATGCGGTTTTGTTGCGGATGTAGGACGCATATGAGGAAGCAGACACATGTTGGGTTGGAAACGTACTGTGGGCATTGCTGGACCTTGGTAGTGGGGATTCACCAAGGCTGGAGCTGGCTTGACGTGTTCCATGACTGAGTCCTTGTCCTGGTGTCTGTTTCCGTCGAAGCACCAAATGCAGCAACGGACGACACATAGGAGTGCAAAGAGAGCGAAAATTATGATGCCCATGTCCACCCAAAACAGCCAGCTAGACGTGTCCCCTGATTTCAGGGCTTCCCAAAAATCTTCCGGAAACTTGACCATCGTTCAACAGCTGCATATCAAGCATTCAGGTCAAGGCTAGTGTTTCCAGTGTCAGTCTGCAATAGTAGTACTTCTTGCAACATGCCCAGCACCCGATCAAACGCTGAAGATAAAAATAAACAACGAGACTTGCTGCGCTTCCTCTGTATGCCCTGCCTTGGCAGTCTACGTGCTGAGCAGCAACCAACTTGTAACGAGCCATACGCTTCACTCAAGCAAGCAATAATGCTCAAGTTAGCCAACATATAGCACTCATTCTATCAGAAGAAGATACTCAAGGAATAAATTTCGTTGTGGGCGCCTGTGTCTTAACCATGTCCCACTTAGTACGATGGTATCCGAAGGCCATTCACGGCTACGTCCGCCAACATGCCAGGGCTTCTTAAGTCATAAACTCACGCACTATGATCTAAATCGCATCTGTAGAAGCCAAGTGGCTTACCTGAAACGACTCGACGCTGCTATTCGCCTGGGATTCTCACCATCGGGTGAGGTTAGCACTGTTGAGCGAATACTGCGTCTACAATCGAGTAACGTGCTTTAAGCAGCTGGTTATGCACAGGTCGATAAGGTGCCTGTGTAATCGCCACCATGAAGCTACATCTAGAATGTTGCGCACATTTAGTGGAGCGTGCTGGCAGCAACGTTGACCTAGTGGAGAGGGAACAGCAAACAAGAAGTTGCTCTTGCATGAGCTCACGACTGAACGCAATATGTAGCAGGGTCTTGTATTGCCCATCGCTTGAGGCCTCATGAGGCCGATTCATTTAGCAAGCCATGCACACACACTGGCCTGTACATGCACACCCGCTACAACAGCACGCCAGGATTCCCTCTCCCGTTCACAACTGATGCGCAATTTCTAACACATGGAGGCGTCGAAGAAGCCAAGCCATTCGATGCGTGTTTCGCAGACGACACGTGATCAGCGCGCTGCACTGGTCAGAGATATGCATCACTTGTATACATTCCTCCCCCAGGCTGTGCGTCATGTTGCGGTGTACACAACCATTCCGACATGAAACAAGCGTACTTTTCACGGTTTCCGTGACCACATAGGTCTGCAAGGGCCGTCTGATGGTCTGCTTGTGGCCAGCAGACTCATCACTGTGAGAATGCTGAGATGGGTTGCTCACATCCACGCAGCATCATGTTACACATCCACGGACCCAATGCAGAGCAAGAAACATCACACCCACGAGGCCAGTGAGCAGAATGAGAAAGGGAACAAGGAGCAGCGCCTAAAGGCAAACACGCACAATCATACAAGGCTAACGACACAGGCAAAATCCAGTGCTGCTAACCGCACTGCACTTTCTTGCTTCCTGCAAGCGCTTTCTCTAGCACTTCCACAATTATTCAAGTGCAGTCCGTCCGTGTAAGCAATCTCCAACCAAGACAATCACAAAGTACCCCTCCATGCGAGATTCCCCCCATCTCAGACACACGACCTCAACAAGTGGCGAAGAAGGTACCTCATCACTAGCACAGACGAACAGAACCCAACACCTTCACATCTCCCTGATAAAACTCTCTGCATGACACAAACCGCCAATTCATCAGAAGACACAAAACAAAGAAAGAATTCGCTTGCTGCAAACCGCAGCAGAGCTCGATTTCCAGCTTACTTTGAAAGTGATCTCGCTTCTTCCTCAATGATTGAAGCAACAGATGCAGCTGCAGCGTCCTCAACAGGAACTCGTGGCAGCAGGTCCTGCCTACCGTTCAGGTCCCAGATGGTCCACACAAGCACAGTTGCAATAGTCAGCCATATACACAGTGGAAGAATGATGAAGCCTGCAGCTGGAAGAGTCTGGAAGTACAGAGCTGCAAGGGAAGCTGCAGAGGTCCACACGCAGGAAGTAACAACCACTGCTGAGAAGCCCAGTTTCTGCTGAGCGTTGTTGATATAGTTCCAGGTGTCACCAATCGCCTGCATCACAGCATGTTGTAACTGGGGCTGCACATTGGTCCAACCATTGATGCTCACATTGTTGGGAATAGTCAGCTGGAGATGCGAGAGTTTGTGCGCTGCAGCCACTCTGTTCTTTCGCGCTACAAACCCCAACGTAGCTTGCTTTGCAAGACAAATGCAGCAAGTAAAGCATGAGCGAGAGTAAGAGAGCGCACGAGGTGCAAGCCATACCACAAGAGTGGCAGAACAAACAGCTGGCGCCCACAGGCTTCCCAGATCATCATGCCGGATGTGGCCTGCAGGATTTTTATCGTGGTCCACACGATGGGAAACACAGGTGCAGGAGGACACCATCCCGGCCTCTTACGGTCATAGAATCCTTTGGATTCTCTACAGCAAGTTGAACACGTCTGAGCTCTGCAGTTGCCCAAGAAACAGGTTCGAATGTGAGGGGCACTGATCAGGTCTCCTCAACTAGCGGACAGCAGCAAGTGGATGAGATATCAAGACACTGAAAGGTTCGATTGACGCGCGAATACTTAGGAGGCTGGTGGGCACACTTGTCATCGATTTTGTTGGGCCGTCTGACATTCAAGGGGGATACCAATCCAGACTTAAAGCCAATTCCACACAGCAGCAGCCAGACAGCTACTTTTGCTGGGATGAAGCTTGGCGCAATTCCAGCTACCTGCATCCAGGTACTAAGAGTGCTTGTTAATGAACAAATTATGACGTTTGTGCTGCTGGTGTCTAACCAGGAAGGGTATGTGAGGTGCAACAGGTAGCTCACAACTAGATATTCCACGAGCTCATTCAGAAACTGGTCAAGCAGATCAGGATGCCATTGGAAGCGCATGTTCAGCTCGCCGTGAATGTGATGTTGCCAGCAGCGGACTTTGTCGATCGCCAGGAATCCAGCACTGATGACTCCAACCTCTATAGCTGTTGCTCCAATCAGCTTTCCTATCTCCTGAAATACCAGAGATTGTGTTTCTTAGTATATGCTGAGGCCAGCCCACGTGTCTGTCAACATGAGTCCACATGCCTGACACGCACAGAACAGTTTCAGTCACTTCAAACTGAGCATGCCTGGAAAATGAATAAGTCGCATAATTTGCTGCTTAAGAATCTACTGTGCTCGTCTTTGCTGTGAATGCAAGCGCATCAGTTGCCTAGTGCATCAAGATTAACTGTCGTAAACTTCAGGTTATCTTCAAGTGCATGATATTGAATGTGGAAAAATCTCCCAGTGTTATTGGGGCGTTGTGAACGGGTCAAAAGGGGGGTGTCCTGAATGATGTTGATGTGTCCTGACCGGCACATCAGGCATGTCTAGGGAGTGCGCACAAGCCACATGACGGAAGCACACCTCAAAGTCAATAGGCTGATTTGTACCGTAGCTTGATGCCGCCTTGCAAGGCCTGAGCTTCTGGTGTGGCTGCACGCTACTGTGCCGTCTGCAGTTGGCTGTGTTTCCGATGCCCCTAACGGGTAGCTGCATGCGGGAGGATGCATATATCTTCGATGCCATATCGTCTGCTTATTGGTGTGTTCCTTGCAGGCAACGGTGACAGGATGATGTGGGGAGCCGAGTGGATCTTGGATCTCCTGTTGTGTCAAGGTGCCGATAAGATCACAACATCACAGCGCAACCACACGGATTGCAACAGGCAGACATCATTCGAAGTTTGAAGGCGCACAGAATGTCTGCGCAGCTCTCTTGTGATGCGCAAGAGTCAGAGCCAGCGTCCAGGACCCAGGTAGACACCTTGCATGCATATTGCACAGGATACCATGGCATACCACTACTGCAGTACACAGCCCACCGGTGCACCGCGATGTGGGTTCACGAGATGCAGTATCACGACTTGCAAGCGAATTCTTGATGGCGCATCTCTTCATGTACGGGGGGAAATGTTCTCAGGCAGGTGTCTTCCTGGAGAACATTGAGCAGCGCGAGGCCGCATGGCCGCTGCCGCATTGCATACCTTATGTTTCTGCTGAAAATTTGCTCAAATTTGCTCCATAGCGGTGGATAAGGGTGACGATTAGGAGACAGCCGTCAAGAACACCAGTCTCCTTCTTGAAGCTCCTGACAAGAGTTATGTATCAGGTGTGGAGTGTCTTTGCAGGGCATATATGCTTATTTTTGCACTACCTGGGGTCCAATTCACGTGCTGCAGTCCGTTTGGGACTTCAGGGATCCGCCTTGGCTTGGTTGTGAACTCTTGCCTACGCTCAAAGGCTGTGTTTGGAAGAACAGAAGCTGTACACCTCACAATGAACTGGTGCAAAATGGCTGATCCAAGATGTCTTGTTCAGGCTCAAGGCAGGGATGCTGGACAGGCCAGCACAAGCCAACCACCTGGTTCAGTCACATCAGATCAGCTCTCTCCCAAGGTAGGAGTAGGATGTGACAGCTCTGTCCAAGAATCTTTCGATCTGCCGGATAGCTTGGATGAAGAAAACAAGCTTAGAACCGGATTCAGGGACGAGGAATGTACCCCTGCACATCAGAGAGATGAAGCACAACCGCCCTGCACACCAGACCAGCAGCAACAGTTATTCTTCGGACGTTCTGATGACGAGCATGTCAGAGTTCAGTATACCAGAGTCGGTATGATGGGCCTGCGGTCGTTGCCAGATGCTTTGCAGCCACACTTTCGAGAACGGCTGTTTGCTGAGCTTGTGGCTATCGGACAAGCTCGCCGGCAGCAGCAACGTCATAAAAGCAGCAGCCACATATATTCGTCTGCCCCACATCCCGAAATGGCTGCAGCTCTGATGCCTCTGCTAGCTCACAGCACCAAAGGTCGTCCCTTGCAATCTAGGGTATGCTACCCATCATGCTTCCGTTTGGTGCAATGGATCCAAGCATGTTACAATGTAACTATTGCACACTCGTTTAATACCAGGTAACTGTGGATCACATTTGAAATCGTGTTTCTGTGCTGATATGTGAGGAATGCGCCAGGTAGCAGCTGGTCAGATGGCACCTGGTGAGAGGAGTGCCTTGCGAAGCATATTTGCGGTGTACGAGCACGGGCACTCAGATTTTGAGGCATTCGTGCAAGACATTCGGGAGCGCCACAAGAAGTGCTTGGATAGTCGAGTCAGCACATTGCCGTTCGTTGCCACCGCCATCCCAAGGCCACCACAAGGCATAACAGTCTTCAATGGATTCTCTTGGATGGAAGATCCTTTCCAGGTGAGATTTTGGGCTGCTGCCCTGAGTTGGTGGCCAGGGGCATGCTTCAGAGCCGGTAGGTTGTTTTCTTGCCCAGTCTTAAGCTTGCAGCCACATTGTATCATCTAGCAGTCCTACAGAACGCGCACAATCACTTGGGAGCAGCCAAGAGCTCATTTTCATATTAATTCGCCTGTGTATATGAAATGTTGTTGCTGATGGATGTGAACATGGTATGGAGGCTGCACTTGCAACGCCGGGCAGGTGCAGTGACCAACGCTGCTGATGCACAGACTGTTGCTGCAGAGGGCAGACAGCATGAGGCTTATGCAGCAAAAAGAACAGCTTAATAGGCGCCTGGCTGCCCGTTATCTGCCTGGGGGCCGCGCACAGCAGTATCACCTCAGCAAGTCCTCTTTGGATGCGTGCCTCATGCAACTGCATTCCACTCTTTCACATGACTGGCCTGCGTCCTTTGTCCAGGTGCTGTTCGCGCGCTCCATGTATGGGGGGACGTTGCGTATGCAACATCATTCAACCGAAGCATGCCTGCTGCTTGCTGGTATTTGAACATGTGTGTGCCATGTATGTTTGTGGCTTAACATGCAGCACAGTGGGTATGGGTATGTACTGCATGCTCTTACAAGCCTACAAGGTAGGTATTGCACTGCAACCCAATCTTGTAGGTCAATGCGGTAATATTGGCAGTTTGTATCATGTTCTGTGTGAATGCAGCACATTGTGTGTAGGTGTTTGAGGATGTCCCAGGATGCATCGTGCTCTCATTTCACAAGCAACTGGCGGCACTTGAAGGGGATGTTACGTCGTTCATGAACCAGCACTACCGGACAAACATCACCGTGCAGTCCTTCAAACTCGCCAAGGACACAGTGCAATGGGCGGTAACCACTAACGATGGGGATCCTGAGCTCGAATGGGGTGTTTTTTTCGTGTATTGGCCTCCTTGGGCCACCCGCCCAAAGCTCATCCCTGAACACCTGGCTGGACCTCGACCATCACAGGACATTGTCCAACAGAATATAGATACGCAAGGGCTGCCATCCAAGCGCACTCCGTTTGGTGCACGAACGAATGCAGGAAGGCTCACTGCCACTTGCACGAGATCTCATGAGCACACCATGGTTAACAAAGGCAGTTCTCTGTTGGGACGTGTGTGAAACCGTCCTGCTGCTGCATAGGAGAAAAGGAAGCTGTGGCAACCATGAAGCGCAGCAGCTGTTCAGCTCAGGGATTGCAGTGCAAGTTTGAAGTGAGCTACCTGCTGGTGAGGAGCAGAGCGTTGGCTTAGATGTGAACTGTGTTGCAACGAATGAAAAGCTCTTGGTTAGGTAGACTGAACAACACGGTCGCACGCAAGACAACACAGTAAGATAGACAATGGAACACGTGGATGGTCTCAACTCGTGTAATGGCTTCTCATGTTGGTCTCTTGGCACGAAAGGAGTGTGCAACATACAGGACAAGTCGCTGAGGAGCTGCAACAATTATGTTGCATGTCAATGCGCTGTTGCTGTGTGGTTTCTGTGGGAAGTGATCGTATGGTCACACCACTTTTTCATCAACGAAGACTGGTGATAATGCAGCAGTCAAAGTCACAAAGGCACCAATCAATTCGGCATCCTTAAGGTTAGTGAGGTGTCCTGTCACTACCACTGCTGTATCATCGCAGTTGCTTGTGTTAGGGAATGCTTGAATATTGTTCGGCTAATTTTCTTGTGCAACTACATGTTCAGTCACACGGGCAGCCTGCTGTTTCCCCCCTGGGTGTGCGGGTATCAGATCGATGCCTTGTACTGCCCATGCCTTCGGTATAACATGTATGCATGCTACAACAAAAGGTGATCAGCAAACAACTCGTGTGGCTCTTCGCACGCACTTTCGCAGCAATAATATTCTCTAGCTACGGAACTGCTCACTCTGCCAAACATGTAAAACTTCTTTGACAGCAACTTCCAAGTCTTCCCCCTTTTCTGCAGCCTGCAACAGGTCCCACTCTTTCAACAGCAGACCCATGGCGTTAGCAAGGCTCAATTGGTCACCTTCGAAGGTTTCCGAGGCTGCGGCTGAAAGCCCACATAAACTGTTCCCTGCGGAGCAATTCAGATTTTTGACTCAAGGGGATACCGAAGGCCCTGATGGTCAATGCTTCGAAAACCTGGTTTGTAAGGAATTCCTTGGTTTTCGAAGCATTGACCATCAGGGCCTACGGTACCCTCTTGAGTCAAAAACCTGAATTGCTCCGCAGGGAACAGTGTATCTGGGCTTTCAGCCGCATCTTCGGAAACGTCTTCGGCCAGCCACAGACGGCGCCACAGCTTCCTCGGCACATGCCGCAGCTTTATGGCCCTGTGAAGATGATCTACATAGACCATTGATGCGGGCGTGCCTTGCAGCCTCTGGTGCCTCCCCAAGCGGTGCTTGGTTTCGCCATGTAGAATGGCGACAAGCTGCTTGTGGTTTTATACAGGGCAGCCCCAGAGCTGCCTCCTGCCGACATGGCATTGACAAGCACACGGCACGGGTCAGTGTCTTTCTTGGCGACATGTGCTGGTTCCCCTCTGATGCACATCCCGCGCCCCGACCCCACAAGCCCCATGCCCAGCTCAGGCTCACCGATACACATAGGCTTGAAGCCGCCTGCCTTATTATGCCTCCTGTCTTGAGCTGGTACCTTCAGGCATGCTATATCATCCCAACCTGTCTTCATATACACATGAGTCAGGAACAGGTGCAAATTGGCAACTTTCCCTTTGCACAACTTGACATCTGTTCCTGCCCGCCCACTCAGGGTATCCTTGTCCGCCTGAGCGACCGTGTACGAGCGAATTTCTTCACTGGTCACCGCAACAGCTACATGAGCTGCGGTGAGCAGGTAGATCGCAGATTCTGCAGGTGTACAGACCAGAATCCCCACCCCGTGCAGAATCCCCACCCCGATCGCCTTGAGCTCAAGGCGATCAAGGCGATCGGTTGCAACTGATAGACAATTTACACACTGTCGCACAAGGCTGGACGATGTCAGTCTGCGCGAGTTGCACGGTAAGCGTGGATGACTGCCAACCAGATGGGGTGGGGATTCTGGTCTGTACACCTGCAGACTCTGCAATCTAGTTACACATGTGTAACTGTATCACTGAGTTTCTCCACTACCTGGGTCAACTTCATCATCGCATCTACATCTGCAAGCAGACGTCTTCTGGAGAGCACAGTGAGGCTGCTGGTGCGGGCCAGGCGCTCTGGCACAAGATTCAACACATGTCATGCAATGAATGTCAAGTGGGCATGCAGCGGGATGGAACTGGAAGCGCAGCATGCAGTCCTCAATTAAATACACCACTACTGATTACATCATTAAGTAAGCAGAAATAAATCGAAACATGAGAGCTAAGTTGGATAGCTGAGTGCTCGTACAACGGGCATCGGAGCCCAGAAACACGATACCCGATCTCAGTGAGACGCCCAGATAAGGATGACACCACAAGTACGCGTACACCCCAAAGAAAGGAACGATGACACCACACCTGTACCCGGCATCTCCTCCGGTGTCTTCAGCACGTCACCTGCAGATGCAGCATGTCTTGATGCGCGATGCATATGGATCAGGGTGATTTTATCACCACGGACAAGAACCAAGACTGCTCGGTCGTCACCCACACCCTACGCGATGGAGCCACATATGTGGCTTGTGAGATACGTGAGATACGTTGCGAGACCAGTTGGCTATCACGGGTTGAGCTGTTTCTGGAGAAAGAGAATGAACAAGCACCATTCAACATGCACACAAGGGTTCCTGTACATGCACTGCGTAGTTGGGAGCATGTCAGTGCTGGTGGAGAATACTTCAGAGGCACAAAACTCGTGGCGAGCAGCTGGTAAGAACTCCAAGCAACGTCGCCAGGAAATTGATATGAAGAATAATAAACAAGACTTGTGAACACAGATTCTGAGATCCAGTAGGTTGAAGCTGGTAATTGCCTCCGCCAGCTACACCAGGGCTTTAGAGCATGTTGTGACAACCCTCGGAGCGCATCTACGAGCCAGAAGTCCATACGAACCAGTACGGAAGCTTTACTTGACCGAGCTTTCAGTGTTCGCACGGCTGTGCAGTGGCCAGGACACCATAAAGGCTCCGTGCTGATGTCACACCATATCACAGATACAGCATACTACTGAACAGACGGTGGATGCAAGATTTCAAAGCGCGACTCGTGTACGGTATGCAGGTCAGAACTGCACCTTGTATGGCCACCTTGTATGGCCAGCGGATCAAGGACATCTGTTGCAGCTGTGGGGTGCTCAGATGGCCATAGAGAATTGTCGTCTTCGCGTACCCACGCGTACATGGGTCTGTGAAAACTTCCATCCACAAATTTTGCACTCAGCAACTAGCTGAGGCGCTATGGTACTGTGTTCTTGTAGAATGAGGACAAGTCAGCTCAGAATAGACTACAATGCCGCGCTACGCAATCCGCTCCACGCCCGAGCCATTGTGGACCTCTGGAGAGCGATGAAGTCGTCATCTACGCAGTCCAGTGCCCCACAGCAAGCATCCGCACATGCATCTGCAGTTGTGCGCACTGCGGCATGGAACCCAAGCAAGGAAAACAGCACCATTGCTACAGGTGTGTGGCTTGACACGTGTTGCAACTAGAGCTGTACTTTAACAAAAACGGTGCATTTTAACGTGTATTAATGAAGTTAGATAAAGTTAAAGTTAAAGTTTTGTTCAGCAAGGAGGCACATCCTTTCTTGTTCAGCATTTGAACTTTATTGTAAGTAAAACAACTCCAGATGGCGCTTTACGCGTAAAGTTGTTAAAGTTCTGGTACCGCACTATATGGCATGTTTATGTTGCCGGAAGGCCTTGTCTACCCTTCTGAAGGTGGTTTGTTCGAGTGTGCTACTATGTAACCTCAATTTACATATTTTTGGTGCCGCACGTGCACCATTTATGCAAGTACGATCTGTTTCCGTGTGCTTTTGCTTTGTTTGGCCCCAGGGCTTCGGCGCCAGCTGTGCTGGGACAGCAAATGCTGCGTTGAAACTAGAGTTGCTCTTTGTTGATTGCAGCGTGTGCTGTTGTACAGGTCTACTTCAATACACCTATATGAATATATGTGATGTATGTCAAGGTTTTGCCCATCTGGGCTGCTCATTGTGGAGTTGTATTCTAGGTCACGTCGCGTGGCCGGTTCCTTGTCCCTCTTCCGCCCTTTCTGGTTTCAAAAAACAAACAACATTTGCATTCGGGGACTACGCCATGCTCAGTTCTGAGTTCCAATCTCTGTGGGAGCATAGCATCACCCCCGATGAGCAATCATTCCTTCTCATTACAGCCCTATGTTTGCTACAGGCTGGTCCGATGGCATAGTGAGGGTTTGGGATGCTGCCACGGGCGACCTCCTGAACAGCTTCCCAACCAACGGTTCGATTGAGGCCCCTGTAACTGCTCTTGCATGGAGGCCCGATGGGAAGATTCCTTCAGCAGGCTCAGCTGATTGCACCACAAGGCCGTGGCCACAGGTGCACTGGTGCATGTTTTGGGCCGCGCAACTACCGAAACAGAAGGCGATGAGACCGAGAAAGTGGCAGCGCATACCGCAGGTGTGGCTGCAATCGCATGGCACCCTGAGGGCGGCATGCTGGTGACAGCATCATTGGATGGATCTGCAAAGATGTGGAATGCGTACACCGGGGGCCATTCGTATGTGCTATCTGGCCACAAAGGCGCGGTCACCGCTGTTGCATGCACCCCATGCGGCCGCTTCGTGTTGACGTCTTCCAAGGATCGCAACGTGCGTGTCTACAGGAGGACTGGGCAGGTTGCAGCTGTTGATACCGAGGCAGATGATGCAAACGGGCAGATTGATGCAGTGTTGGGTGTTGCCGTAAAGTGTGAGAACACGATCAGCACCGAAGAGGGAAGGGAGAAGATTAAGGATGATGCAATCGCCATTGCTGGTGGGATGGGGGCCATGCTGCGTTTAACTGGCGCTACAAATTAGGGCGCTTCCTCATTTCGATTTTGATGCCGAAAGACTGCCAAAAGATTTTTTTCATCAAATCTGCAAGCATACCCAGAAAGGGCTTAGGCCTCAGCAGCCCCTGAAGGGGTGGGTGCAGCATACTGAGTTCGCTTGTTTAAGTTAACTGTTAGGCTGTGGCATACGAGAAACAGAGGGGGACCTCGATCCAAAAGTTTCAGCTTCAACAATGACGCCGCGGCGTTTGTGGATGAAATCAGATCTCGTCCAAGGTGGGGACACAGCTGGGCGCTCATGTGTATGGCATGTTTGATAGTAAGGGGTTCACTTGATAGTCAGGAGAGGCTGTACCGGTGGTTGTGGGAGGAGCCAGCCTGAAAATTTTCATTTTGTCTGTGTGACAAGGGCCAGCAGGAATGACTGGGAGTTCTGCACAAGGACGGTTTGCGGGGAGCGGGGACTGAGGGCGGGGGGGGGGGGGGGGGGGGGTTGGGA